>OZ008338.1:70000-90000 GCA_963931975.1 Cataclysta lemnata
GACATAACAGACACATTTAAACAATTCATTTTATTTTTCTGCAAACCATCGACTTAGTCATTCTGTGCGCTCCGCCTAGTTCCATCAGAACGGAACCCGTAGGTATTTGCTTCGACAGTAGTATACACGAGAGCGTGTGCGGCTTGGTGGAACCGGAGTATCGTTGGGGCTGAGTCGAGTCAAAGGACGTGCGCGCGGCGCGCTAAGTGTGGTTTGGTGCGTACGACATGTCCAGAGACACAAAACAAGGCGTTCAAACGATATTTTACACAATATTAATATGCTCAATATGATCAAGTGGTGGTTACGAATCTAATTAAGAGTTTGAACTCTTTAGATATTTTCGATTTGCTGCTACAGTAGTCGGTTGTGGTGTATTTGTGGTTTGGTTCTTCCAATGCTACTTTTATAAACTTTGTCGACAGACGAATGTATGTTTTCATCATTTGTACAAACTGTCCGTAAATGGTCACACACGAGTTTATACTTTTAAAAAGTTTCTCTCGTGGTTCGTGCAAAGCAGTTTTTTAAAAACTGTTAATATTCAATGTTATTTTGATGGAACCTCTCCAGCACCGGGCGACCGAATATGTGTCTACGTTCACTGTTAGAAAACTATATTACAATGAAACGTGAAATAGTGTTTCTATGCGAACGATCAATTTGGGCGTATACAACGTACGCTAAAAATTACGATATCACCACATTGGTGGTGGTTTTCGTCATTTTACTTGCTTTGAATAAATCACGCTCCGCCAGACGTGTTCAACGTCTGAATGGAGGTCTGCTGATTTTGAGAGTAGTAACATGTCGAAGTTGCTCTCTCGTGTGAGAGGAGTCCGCCGCGTCTGACGCGCGCGCGGACGACCGAGTACGAGAAAGTTCCCTGGTTGATCCTGCCAGTAGTTATATGCTTGTCTCAAAGATTAAGCCATGCATGTCTCAGTGCAAGCCGTATTAAGGCGATACCGCGAATGGCTCAATATATCAGTTTTGGTTCCTTAGATCTTACTCAGTTACTTGGATAACTGTGGTAATTCTAGAGCTAATACATGCAATCAGAACTCTGACCAGTGATGGGATGAGTGCTTTTATTAGATCAAAACCAATCGACGGAGGGCCTCGCGTCCGAAGTCGTTAATTTTGATGAATCTGGATAACTTTTGCCGATCGCACGGTCCAGCACCGGCGACGTATCTTTCAAATGTCTGCCTTATCAACTTTCGATGGTAGTTTCTGCGACTACCATGGTTGTCACGGGTAACGGGGAATCAGGGTTCGATTCCGGAGAGGGAGCCTGAGAAACGGCTACCACATCCAAGGAAGGCAGCAGGCGCGCAAATTACCCACTCCCGGCACGGGGAGGTAGTGACGAAAAATAACGATACGGGACTCTTACGAGGCCTCGTAATCGGAATGAGTACACTTTAAATATTTTAACGAGGAACAATTGGAGGGCAAGTCTGGTGCCAGCAGCCGCGGTAATTCCAGCTCCAATAGCGTATACTAAAATTGTTGCGGTTAAAAAGCTCGTAGTTGCATTTGTGCGCCGCGCTGTCGGTGCACCGCATCCGCGGTGATACTGACACGTTTGCGGAGCATATCGTCGGTGAGCCGACGGTAAAACGTCGGTTCAATATCAAAATCCTATCGCGGTGCTCTTCAGTGAGTGTCGAGGTGGGCCGACAATTTTACTTTGAACAAATTAGAGTGCTCAAAGCGGGCTCAAAATGCTGCTTGAATATTTCGTGCATGGAATAATAGAATATGATCTCGGTTCTATTTTGTTGGTTTTCAGAACTCCGAGGTAATGATTAATAGGGATAACTGGGGGCATTCGTATTGCGACGTTAGAGGTGAAATTCTTGGATCGTCGCAAGACGAACATCAGCGAAAGCATTTGCCAAAGGTGTTTTCATCAATCAAGAACGAAAGTTAGAGGTTCGAAGGCGATTAGATACCGCCCTAGTTCTAACCGTAAATATGTCATCTAGCGATCCGCCGACGTTAATATAATGGCTCGGCGGGCAGCTTCCGGGAAACCAAAGATTTTGGACTCCGGGGGGAGTATGGTTGCAAAGCTGAAACTTAAAGGAATTGACGGAAGGGCACCACCAGGAGTGGAGCCTGCGGCTTAATTTGACTCAACACGGGAAATCTCACCAGGCCCGGACACCGGAAGGATTGACAGATTAACAGCTCTTTCTTGATTCGGTGGGTGGTGGTGCATGGCCGTTCTTAGTTGGTGGAGCGATTTGTCTGGTTAATTCCGGTAACGAACGAGACTCTAGCCTGCTAAATAGGCGTCGCCATTTAGGTGTGCGTGGCTCTGTCACGCAACTCACTGGCGACGTATTAAAATTCTTCTTAGAGGGACCGGCGGCTTCGAGCCGCACGAGATTGAGCAATAACAGGTCTGTGATGCCCTTAGATGTCCTGGGCCGCACGCGCGCTACACTGAAGGAATCAGCATGTTCTCCCTGGCCTAGAGGCCCGGGCAACCCGTTGAAACTCCTTCGTGCTGGGGATTGGGGTTTGCAATTATCCCCCATAAACGAGGAATTCCTAGTAAGCGCGGGTCATAAGCCCGCGTTGATTAAGTCCCTGCCCTTTGTACACACCGCCCGTCGCTACTACCGATTGAATGATTTAGTGAGGTCTTCGGACCGACACGCGGTGGCTTCACGGCCGTCGGCGTTGCTGGGAAGTTGACCAAACTTGATCATTTAGAGGAAGTAAAAGTCGTAACAAGGTTTCCGTAGGGGAACCTGCGGAAGGATCATTAACGTTGCACGTTGGACCCGCCAGTTGACAACGCTGCGCGTGTTCCAATTGAGCGATAAATATAATCCAGATAAAACACTTGTATTGTTACATTGTAATAATACAATCTCGAAGATGCTGCCGCCACCATCTCTCTCTCGCACTCTGGTGTGTGCAGTGTAGACAGAGGCGAATCGTGTTCGAGCGTCATTCGAGACAGAGTAACTGTGACGGGTCAAAATTCCGCGACCCCAGTGTAAAAATTTCTCTTCTCGAGTGTCCGTTAACACTTGTATATTTTGCGGTTGGAATTTGTGAACGTCGTTTGAACGCGACGTTCGTCGACTTCTAAAACTGTAACAAAAAAAATATTATTGTATTTATAACACTATATAATGATTGTTTGTGAAAACGGACAGTTAAATTTAAACCACTACCCTGGACGGTGGATCACTTGGCTCGCGGGTCGATGAAGAACGCAGTTAACTGCGCGTCATAGTGTGAACTGCAGGACACATTTGAACATCGACATTTCGAACGCACATTGCGGTCCGTGGAGACACATCCAGGACCACTCCTGTCTGAGGGCCGGCTGCATAAAAACAATGACCACACTGCGCCTCGACGCTTCGCCGCGGAGGGGACGCATTTGACGGTTCTTCGTGTCAATTTTATTGCCGCGAGGTGCGTCTAAATATTGTGCGTTGCACAATTGACCGTTGTTGCGCGTGTGCGTCGCTCTCGATGCTGAAGGTGACTCTTCGTAGAAATATAGTGAGAGTGCTTTCAATGTTCGTTGCAGCGACGCGCCTCTATCGGGTGTGTTGTCTCTTAGAGACGATGTGACGATAGCAGAGCAGAGCAGCGCAGCGACAACACTGTCTGTAGGCGGACTCGACGTCCGAAGAGGCGCGTCGACGCCGTCGCCGCCGCCGCCCCCTTTGTTGGTGGCGGCGGTTGTGCGTCGTCGTCGTAGCGCTGACGGATATCGTGTCTGCCTCCAATTTTATCGTTGGCCTCAGATCAGGGAGGATCACCCGCCGAATTTAAGCATATTAGTAAGCGGAGGAAAAGAAACTAACTAGGATTTCCTTAGTAGCGGCGAGCGAACAGGAATATAGCCCAGCACTGAATCCCGCGGTTGTCACGGCCGCGGGAGATGTGGTGTTCGGGAGGTTCCGCTTTCTCGTCGTCGCGTCTCCCGTCCAAGTTCGTCTTGAACGGGGCCGTTTTCCCGTAGAGGGTGCCAGGCCCGTAGCGACGGAGGGCGGCGGCGAGAGGGACTCTCCTCAGAGTCGGGTTGCTTGAGAGTGCAGCCCTAAGTGGGTGGTAAACTCCATCTAAGGCTAAATATTACCGCGAGACCGATAGCGAACAAGTACCGTGAGGGAAAGTTGAAAAGAACTTTGAAGAGAGAGTTCAAGAGTACGTGAAACCGTTCAGGGGTAAACCTGCGAAACTCGAATGAACGAACGGAGAGATTCATCGTCACTCCTCGGCGTGCGCGTGCCGCACACGATGCGGCGTGGCCTCGGCCGCGCTCGTCACTGTCGTCGCGCGTCGACGTCCGGGGACGGCGTGCACTTCTCTCTTAGTAATGCATCGCGACCCGTTCGATGTCGGTCTAAGCTCCGTTCGGGAGCCCAATCGTCCCTCTAGGGGGGCGGCTGGACCGTGACGGTAGCCGACCGGCCGTCGGACGGTATCAACAATGAAACGCGCACGCGTCTTGTACGCGTCCGGCCCGACGCAAGGTATCGTCTCTATCGTAGTCCTGCCGTAGTGCGGACTTCGGTACGGCGCGCCTGTGTTGCCGCCGTGCTGTCTCGGACTGTGCGCGTCTCTGTCTGCGATGATTCAGTTTCGGGCACTCGCAGGACCCGTCTTGAAACACGGACCAAGGAGTCTAGCATGTGTGCGAGTCATTGAGATTTGTAAAACTGAAAGGCACAACGAAAGTGAAGGCGTGCGCTTGTCGCGCGCTCAGGGAGGATGGAGCGTCGGTCTAGGTCGACCTCTCGCACTCCCGAGGCGTCTCGTTTCCAATCTGTGAATGCAGGCGCGCTCTGAGCGCAGATGCTGGGACCCGAAAGATGGTGAACTATGCCTGGTCAGGTCGAAGTCAGGGGAAACCCTGATGGAGGACCGTAGCGATTCTGACGTGCAAATCGATCGTCGGAACTGGGTATAGGGGCGAAAGACTAATCGAACCATCTAGTAGCTGGTTCCGTCCGAAGTTTCCCTCAGGATAGCTGGCGTCGATTTGAACAGTCTCATCCGGTAAAGCGAATGATTAGAGGCATTGGGGCCGAAACGACCTCAACCTATTCTCAAACTTTAAATGGGTGAGAACTCCGGCTTACTCGAACGATGAAGCCGGAGATCTGATGACGGTGCCAAGTGGGCCAATTTTGGTAAGCAGAACTGGCGCTGTGGGATGAACCAAACGTAGTGTTAAGGCGCCTAAAAAACGCTCATGGGACACCATGAAAGGCGTTGGTCGCTCATGACAGCAGGACGGTGGCCATGGAAGTCGGAATCCGCTAAGGAGTGTGCAACGACTCACCTGCCGAAGCAACCAGCCCTGAAAATGGATGGCGCTGAAGCGTTTTGCCTATACACTACCGTTACCGGCATGTGTGACATTCGGTGTCATTAAGCCGTAACGAGTAGGACGTGCGCGGCGGAGAGCGCAGAAGGGTCTGGGCGTGAGCCCGCCTGGAGCCTCCGTCGGTGCAGATCTTGGTGGTAGTAGCAAATACTCCAGCGAGGCCCTGGAGGACTGACGTGGAGAAGGGTTTCGCGTGAACAGTAGTTGCTCGCGAGTCAGTCGATCCTAAGCTCAAGGAGAGATCTTATGTCGATGTGGCGTGTTTATTAAAATTTATTTTTGGATAAATAACGCCCTTTGAGCGAAAGGGAATCCGGTTCCTATTCCGGAACCCGGCAGCGGAACCGTTTCAAAAATCGTTCCCTCGTTTCAAAGCGAGTGTTCGACGGGGTAACCCAAAGTGGCCTGAAGACGCCGCCGAGAGGTCCGGGAAGAGTTTTCTTTTCTGCCTGAGCGTTCGAGTTCCATGGAATCCTATAGAAGGGAGATATGGTTCGGAACGCGAAGAGCACCGCATTTGCGGCGGTGTCCGGATACTCTCTGCGGACCTTGAAAATTCAGGTGAGGGATGTACGCGGAGTAGTCGCGCCGGTTCGTACCCATATCCGCAGCAGGTCTCCAAGGTGAAGAGCCTCTAGTCGATAGAATAATGTAGGTAAGGGAAGTCGGCAAATTGGATCCGTAACTTCGGAATAAGGATTGGCTCTGAGGACCGGGGCGTGTCGGGTTTGGACGGGAAGCGGATGCGGCCGGTGCCGGGCCTGGTCGATGCCTCATCCTCACGGGTGGGGCGGAATCCGGACCCGCGTTCCGGCCTTCCGCGGATCTTCCTAGCCGTAAGGCCGTGTCGATTTCGTCTCGTGCGCGATTGGCGCGGTTCTGTACGACCGCCGTTCAACGGTCAGCTCAGAACTGGCACGGACAAGGGGAATCCGACTGTCTAATTAAAACAAAGCATTGCGATGGCCCTCGCGGGTGTTGACGCAATGTGATTTCTGCCCAGTGCTCTGAATGTCAACGTGAAGAAATTCAAGCAAGCGCGGGTAAACGGCGGGAGTAACTATGACTCTCTTAAGGTAGCCAAATGCCTCGTCATCTAATTAGTGACGCGCATGAATGGATTAACGAGATTCCCACTGTCCCTATCTACTTCGGTGCCGACCGCCGCACAGTGCGCACGCGTCCGAAGTGCTCCGTGTTTTGATTATATTTTATACCAGTTTTTCAATAGTTTTTCTTTTCTTTTATTTCTTTGCTTCTTTAAAATTATTAGGACTTGAATGATTTCCTTATTGTGGTGTTACTGTGACTGTGTTTGTGTTAGTTTTAGGTCTAGGTTAATTACCTAGAACCTAAGTTATTGTTTTCTGGACTTCCTGTAAGCCGAAACATTGTGAGTACTGTTTTGTTATAAGATTAGAGTGGAAAGACACATTTTTATTAATTTAATTAGGCTTTAGTTAGTTTTAAGACAATATTTTAATTTTATTCATTTAGTGTAGGTAGCTTTAAAAACATTTGTAGGTTAGGTTGTGCCGTCCGCGTGGTTTCTGACAGCCACGTGGACTTTGACACTTGTCACGTTGACAGTGACAGTGACAGTGAGTGACGGGAGGTGTCAATGTCAATGTCCAATTGACATTGACGCTGTCAGTGGCGTTTGCGACAGTGACGTTTGACGGACCACGTTCCGTTCTACATAGTTAAGTAATTTAGTGTTGTGGACGATTATTGTAGACGTAATTAACGTTATTTTAAATAACATTATTTAACGTTTTTCGTTATTAAGTTTTATTTGTTTTGAACACTACCACACATGAGTAGCTCGGAAGGGGGGGGGGACCCCCCCCATCTGTATGCGGCGCCGTTTAGGCCAAGGGCGTCGCTGAGGAGGACGCCGCCTACGGCCAGGACTGCGGAGGAGGAGTTGGGCTCGCCGACCAGGTCGGTCATGAGCGCGGCTGCTGAGGCCGCCTCGATGGCCTTCCAGTCGGTGCTGTCCCAACTGTCACCGAAGACTTCGCCACCGCCGCCACCAACGACCCCCATAACTCCGGCGGACGCATCGGCGGCACCAGTACGCCCGACTCGTCAGGCAAAGACCTCGAAGAGGATCCTGTCGCCGGACGAGTGGACGACTGTGTCGCGGCCGAAGAGGAGGACGGCGCGCCTGGCTGTGCAGCCGGCTTCGACGCCTGGGACAGAGTACGGGACGCCGTTCACCTCAAGTGAAGAGGAGGAGGAAGCGGAAGTGGCGGGAATCGGAGACCTGTCGGGGGCCACCTCACGACAACTGCTGTCGCGAGCAAATGCGGCGGCGCGGGATATTGCTGGGGTTGCGGGAGGCACCGCTTCCCGCCTCAACAAGACGGACTTGGCGGCCATCAACGCCCAACTTGGCACGCTGTTGGAAATTGTCGGCCACCTTGCGTTGATGGCGGAAGAGGACCGCGGAGAAATCCGTACTGCCCGCAAGAGGGCAGAAACGCTGGACGCTGCGTGGGGTAGGGAAAAGGAGCGCGCGGCGAAGGCGGAGGCGCAGGCCGAGAGCGCGAGGGCGGAGGTCGCCTCTGCGATCGCGGCTGCCGCCGCTGCCGCTTCTGCTGCTGCCATTTCTTCGTCGGCGCCGACGACATACGCGGGGAAACTCCGAGCGTCTGGTCCGGTGGTGGCACTGTATCCGGCTGCCGGCAACACGGAGACTAAATCGTCGGAGGAATTGAAGAAAATCTTAAAGACCTCCATAGCCCCCGCCCAGCTGAACATCAAAATTGACCGTGTGCGTCGTGTTGGGAACTCGGGCGTGATTGTGCAAGCACAAACAAAAGACGACATGAGCAAGTTGAAGGCTGCCCTTCCGAGCTCAATCAGGGCTACTGACGTCAAAGGGAGAGCACCACTTGTTGTCATCCGCGACCTGGAGGGTCACGACCCTCAACTGGAGACCATTCTGCAGGCCGTAAAGTTGCAGAATTTCAAAGATGACGATGCTTGGCCACTGCAGAAGATTAAGGAGGAGTGCAGACTGGCCTTCAGAAAGGGTAGGAGGGGTTCACCATACTCGGCGGTGGTATTATCGTGCTCTCCCGGGCTTCGGAAGGCGCTAGTGACCAAGGGCCGACTGTATATAGGATGGGAAGTCTGCAGGGTGGAGGACTTCACGACGGCCGTCTGCTGCACCAAGTGCAGCATGTACGGCCATAATGAGAAGAAGTGCAGACAGGAGCAACCCACCTGCTCGCGTTGTGGTGTCGTGGGACACCCAAAGGAGGGGTGCAAAGCAAGTACGGCGAAGTGTGCCACTTGCAGTAGATTTGGCCGCCAGGACAGCGAGACCCACGAGACGGGAGCCAGGGAGTGCCCCGCACGGATCTTCGCGGAGAGGCGCATGGCGGAGATAGCGGCCAACTAAAACTCCCTATGTTTACAGTCGGCCAAATAAATTTGGCGGGGGCTGAGCTAGCCACATTGGAGCTACCCCGTGTTGCGGAAGAACTGGGACTGGACGTCGTTCTGGCTCAAGAGCATTATCCCAGCTCCCAGCCCGAGATCGCAAGCAGTTTTCTGCAAAGCGACGGGACCCCGAAGGCGTGTGTCTTTGTCAGGCGTAGGGACCTGCCCTGTGCTGTCTTGAGACATCTCTGCACGACGCATTGCGTCGTGTGTCATGTGCTCAATGACGCCGAGGGCACTTACCTGATATCCTCATACTTTCAGTATGAGGACGACATTGACACGCACCTTGAACACCTTGGGACAGTACTCGATTCCCTGAAAGGGAAAAGAGTAGTAGTGGGGGTAGACTCCAACGCGCACTCCTCGATGTGGTACTGCGAACCGCGACAGTACACAGGACGAGGGCCAGACGTCACGCATCGCAAAGAGTCCATGGAGGCGTTTATCCTGGCCCGGGGACTGCGGCTAGAGAACCAAGAAGGTCAGCCGTGGACGTTCTCAACAGCGAACGGATCGTCCAACGTCGACCTCACATTAACAACCAGAGGCACCCTGGTGACAGGGTGGAGAGTGCATGTGAACGCGATATTGAGTGACCATCGGCTCATTACATTTACAGTGGCTGGCAGACCCACTCCTCGCGCAGAGCTGTTTGAAATGCCGAAGAAGTTGCGGGATCGCGGTGTGGACTGGTTCCTCTTCGAGCGACGGATCAGCGGGAGGGTGGGTAACATAAGGTGGAATCGTCCCGCTCCAGCAGTCTGTGCTCAGTTCACCGAAATGGTAGGGAGCACCGCAAAGCAGACACTGGGGTTTGTTAGGAGCAGCAACGCAAACGCACGGTTGGAGTGGTGGTCGTCCGAGTTGGACAGCTTGCGTGTTGCGAATAACAAGTTGCGTAGGGCCTGGCAGGGTACCCGCAAGCGCGGAGGTACTGCAGAGGCGGACGCAAAGGAACGGTTCCATGCGCATAGGATTAGGTACCGGGGAGCCATGGAGGAGGCGCAACTTTTGCACTTTAGACGCATCGCCGATTCCGGAAACCTGTCCCCCTGGGGACAGGCCTACCGAGCCGCGTGTGGGAGGCATAGGCCTCCCCTTAACGTAATTAACGGCATCAAATATGCCGAAGGATATGCTGGTGGTGTGAGAGAGGCCATGCACGGCCTGATGCATGCCCTGTGCCCCGATGACGATTCGTCTAGGGACACGGTGTACCATCGGAAAGTGCGGCTAATGGCCTCGCTCACACCGCCAGGAGAAGATGCGCCTCCTCCTACTGACAGGGTCATCGAGGACATAGTTAAGGATCTTCCTAACACTGCGCCGGGAATCGATGGGATTAGCGCCCGCATAATCCAGCACAGCTGGGCAGCCGCGTCGGTGGAGTTCTCGGAGGTGTTTAGGCGATGTGTCCAAGAGGGGAGTTTCCCGGATGTCTGGAAGGACGGTAAGCTGATTGTCATCCCGAAAGGGAATGACAAGCCCCTTACCGACCCAAAAGCGTACCGCCCCGTCACCCTTCTTCCGATTTTTGGTAAGATTTTAGAACGCGTAATGTTAAGGTGCGCCCCGCAAATAACCAGAGGTTTATCGGATCGCCAGCACGGATTCACTCGAGGTCGGTCGACGGTTACTGCGTTGAGGGGGGTGTTCGATGTGGTAAGAGGGACTTCGTCGAACTATGTTCAGGGGATTTTTCTAGATATCTCTGGAGCCTTCGACAACGCGTGGTGGCCGATGATACTGCTGAAGGTGAAGCGTGGGGGTTGTCCGCCAAACATCTATAGGATGTTGACGGACTACTTCACGGGACGCCGGGTTGGCATGTTCGTCGGAAGCCACGTGGAGTGGAAGGCAGCAACGATGGGTTGCCCGCAGGGATCGGTGTTGGGACCTACGCTCTGGAACGTGCTGATGGACGACCTGCTTCGACTGCCGCTTCCGGGGGGGGTAAGCATCGTGGCATACGCCGACGATGTGACAATCCTGATCGAGGCCAAATCTCGGGCGGGCATAGAGGCCACGGCCTCTATGGTTTTGCAGCTCGTCGGTGACTGGGGGGTCCGGAACAGACTGGAATTCTCGCCTTCGAAGTCGGTTACCATGACGATGAAGGGAAAATTCCAGAGACCACCCACCATCAGATTCGGGGGGTCCTCTATCAGGAGTGTCACATCGACCACGGTGCTGGGAGTGGTGGTTGACTCATGTCTATCGTTCTCGCAGCATGCAGTATCGATAGGGGAGAGGGCGGCATCTTGTTTTGGCAAGATGTCTAGAGTATCGGCGTCCTCTTGGGGCATACGGTACAGAGCCTTGAAGGTTCTGTACCAAGGCACTTACATCGCCACGGTAACGTATGCTGCGGCATGTTGGTATGAGCGTGCGTCCCTCCACGTTGTGCGGAGTGCGCTACTGCGCACCCAGAGATCCGCTTTAGTCCTTCTGACTAAGGCGTATCGTTCGACGAGCTCCGTCGCTTTGCCGGTTCTTGCTGGCGTGTTGCCGGCCGACCTCGAGGTAATCAGGGCAGGCGAACTAGGTAGGGCGCGCGAGTCCGCGATTACCAAGGAGGAGTTGAAGGGCGCCAAACTCAGCATTTCTGAGTCCGCAACTGCCAAATGGCAGGAGCGTTGGGACACGTCGAACCAGGGGAGGGAACTTTATCGATTCTTCCCGGACGTGTCGGCTCGTCTCAAGTGTACTTGGGTAGAGCCGGACTACGAAACCTCGCAGATCCTGACAGGTCATGGCTGTTTCAGGGGAAGGCTTCACAGCATGAAGCTCGCAGAGGCCAGCACGTGCTTTTGCGGTGATAGCCTAGTGGAGGACGTACACCACGCTTTGTGGGAATGTGAACTCTACGGGGATGCGCGTAGGATTCTATTAGCGAATGTGAAGACGCTCGAGGTGGGCCCGGTCTACTACCGGGACCTTGTAGGTTCGGAGGCAAACTTCAGGCAGCTACGGGACTTCGCGCGACGATGGCACGAGATTAGGAGTGGGCTAGAGAGAGAGGCGAAGAAAGAAGACGCTTTGAGAGGGAGTTAGCGGTACCACTTCGTGTGGCGCACTTGCGGCCTGGAAGACACCGAAGGCGTAACGTGTGTAGTCCGCCCCAGAATGGGGAGAGGGACTATAGGGACAAAGGAAGTAGATTTTTATAATATGTAGGGAGTCAAGAAATGCGCGCGGTAGAGTGCAGTCGCAGGTTCCGCGCGCATCTCCCGCGATTCGGCCTGTATAACCGTAAGGTTGAGTCGGGCCATGGGTGGTTGGTGGGTTTGTCCCTATCTACTTCGCGCTCGGACGTGCTTGCGTGCGGACGTGTGCCGGAGTGCTCTCTGAGTTCTCTCAGTGTAATTAATTAATTAATATCTATTAATTAATATCTTTGGTTTTCGATATACCTATATACTCGTTATATTGGTATCTGACCGTGTTCTGTGTTTCGTGTATTGTGACCGTATTGTTGGTGATAAATCTTATCAGTGAGTGTTTTGGAAAAACACGTGGAGGTTTAACCTTAAAACCCTTGTGGGACGGGGGTGTTAAGTCACCCGACCCTTCCCTGGGGTGCCACTGTTTTATTGTGATCCAATCAACTGCTTGGTAAGCTATTTATTACATCATTTTTATTTTATAACCTCTGTGCAGCCCACGTGCTAGTTTTGAGGTTAGCGTGGTATCTACCACGTGGTATAACCTCTCGGGAGGCCACGTGCAGGCGTACGGACATTGACATCTGTCAGTGTCAGCTGTCACTGTCGTTTTGACGTTGACAGTTGTCATCTGTCAGTTGTCAGAAGTGTCGGAAGTGACGGGTGCAACGTTCCGTTTCACGGGGCGTGCTCACGTCTTTTATTGTAAATTTTATTTTGTTTTTATATTTTATCGTTCACACGTGTGTGTTTAGCAGACGTGGGGTTGACACCTGTCAGTGTCAGCTGTCACTGTCGGTCTGACGTTGACGGCTGTCATCTGTCAGTGTCATTTTGACGTTGACGGCTGTCGCTGTCACTTTGGCGTTGGCAGCTGTCACTGTCGCAAGACATTGACGGCTGTCACTGTCGGGTTGACGTTGTCAGCTGTCAGCTGTCAGAGTAGTCGGGAGTGACAGGTGAGCCACGTTCCGTTTCACGGAGCGTGTTCACATTTTACGAATTTTTTATTTATTTACTTAGTACACGAATTTTATTTCGTTGTGCTGAAAAATTTTTACTGCATTCTATTTTTTATAAGCGTCGTTACCGAGGTCTCGCTCTTTCTCCATTATGGAGGAAGACGAGGCGTCCATGACCCGGTCCCTCATTGAGGAGGAGATGGCCCGCAAGGAGGAAGAGCTCCGGATTTTAGAGGAGCTCTCTATGGAGTCCGGTTTTGTTGGACGACACTCCTTGGTCCGCTCACCACCCAGGGAGGGTGGCTTTGTTGTCACCCCTGCCCTGCCCCCTCGCACCCAGTCCCCGCCCCCTTCCAGGCCGCAGAAACGCCTACTTGCATCTCCTGAGGAGGTGCAGGAGGCAGTCCGTCGTAGGATGACGGAGAAGAGACGCGCCGCTGTACCCCCCGTGGGAGGCATCCTTACGACTGCCACCCCAAGATCCGTTCCCCCCCCCGAGACCCCATCCCAACCTGATCAGGCACCAGGTACGTCTGCCCAGCAAGTCGGTTCCCAGCCACCAGGAGTTGCCTCCATGGACAAGTTGCAGCTGTTGGAGATGGTGCACAGGGCCCTTAAGGGAATAGGAACCGTAGCGAACGCTTCAAACAAGCTCAACATCGGGGACAAGACCACGGTGGCGGGCCACAGCCAGGACATCTTGGCAGCCGTAGCCGCCCTGGAAATCAGGCTAGCAGACGCTGAGCACAAGCTCGGAGCTGCAAAACTTGAGGTCGTAGCGCGCGAACTAGACGTAGCCAGGATGTCCAGCGGTGTTGGCGCGATGTCGTCAGGTCCCGCAGCAGTTCCCAGTTACGCAAATGCGCTGAAGTTGCCGCGAGGTAGGGCTCCGATTCCCTTACAGCCACAGGGTCCCGCCGTCATTTTTTACCCAGCAGACGACTCCTTGAAAAGTTCGGAGGAAACCAAAAAGTCGCTTCAAAGTGCGATCAAGCCCGGTACCGAAGGCATCAGGATCACAGGTGTCCGCATGGTTGGCAACTCCGGTGTTGTGGTCAGAACAGCGGATCAAGCAGCAGCGGACAAGCTAAAAGCAGCGGCTCCTCCCAACCTAAAGGTCTCCGATCCTAAGGCTCGTCAACCCAGGGTCGCGCTGAGGTATGTGCGTACGGAAATTACAGATGCCGAATTTATCGACGACCTTCATAAGGTGAATCTTGCCGATGACGCCAATTGGACGCTTGATGCGTTCAAAAAGGCATGCAAGGTTGCCCTTAAGAAACAAATCGGGCAGAAGTTCCTGTACATTCTAGAGTGCAGCATGCCGCTTCGCGACAAACTGGTGCAGCTGGGAAAAGTGTACATAGGTTGGGACGTAGTCGAGGTGAGTGATCACGTGAGGGCCACCTGCTGCAACAAATGCCAACAGTACGGGCACCCTGAGAAATATTGCCGCTCTAAGGAGACCGTGTGTGGTAAGTGTGGCGACACCGGCCATAAGAGTTCTGAGTGCCAGTCGACCTCCCAGTGCTGCGCTACTTGCAAGCGTTTTAAGCGCAAGGAGGCTTACACTCACACTACTGCCGCGGCCACATGCCCCGCGCGTCTCTATGCTGAACAGCAGGCCGTCAATATGATCAAGTATGGATAGTTCTCCTATACTTCGCATCGGGCAGTTGAACGCTCAAGGCTCAGAAGCTGCGGCTAAGGAGATACCAGCTATCATTCGAACCTACCAGCTAGATGTAATTCTAGTTCAGGAACAATATGGTGAAATACCGGGTCTCCTTCAGTGCAGCCAGAGCTCTCTAGCTGGCGTCTTAGTGCCGAACGGAAACATTGCTTGCACAGTGTTACATCACCTCAGCAATAGTCATTGTTTCGTAGTCCATATCGCCTACCGGAATGTGAGTATCCATATGGTTTCGGCTTACTTTCAGTACTGTCAAGATATCAGTAACCACATTCGACATCTGGAGTACGTGTTGGACCAACTCGCTGGTAAGCTCGTGCTTATTGGCGTGGACAGCAATGCGCACTCCCCAATGTGGTTCTGTGAAGAGAGACAATACCTGGGACGTGGCAGAGATACGGAGTACAGAAGGAACAATATGGAGAGTTTTATACTCGGGAGGGACCTTTTGTTACATAACGCACCTGATCAGCCACCGACGTTTAGTGGGCCGAACGGGGAATCGAATGTGGATCTCACCATAACTACCAGAGGGGTTAGTATCGGAAACTGGACTGTGCACATAGGCGCTAGCATTAGCGATCATCAACTGATCACCTTTGAGATCAACATTGGACCTTCATCTTCAAGGTTAGTGGATAAGGAATTTGGGTTACCGGCACCGTTCAGAGTGAGAGGGGTGGATTGGGCCAGGTTCTCATCTACGTTACATGCCCGCATCGGATATCTCAATCACAACCTTCCAGCTCCGTTGTACTGTGAGAGGTTCACCGACATTCTGCTGCGCACAGCTCGTGAGGTCATCGGGCAACGAGCCAGACGGAACGAGGGAGGCTACGAGTGGTGGTCACCGGAGCTCGATAAGATACGCCAGAGTGTCAGCCGAGCACGTCGCAAATGGCAAGGTTCCCGCCGTTACGGTGGAACTCGAGAAGAGCAACTTCATGCATCGCTTCGCTCCATCCGGAACCTATATAAGGATGTCATGAAGAAAGCAGAACTTGAGTTCTACCGAACCATAGCCGAATCGGGAAACGACGACCCCTGGGGTGCTGCGTACCGCATGGCGAGTGGCAGATTTCGTCCGCCGCCGAACGTCATCAACGGTATGAAACTGCTTGACGGGTATTCTTCCGACTCCAGTGACTCGATGAACGCTCTTTTATCCTCACTGTACCCAGACGACAAACCTGAAGCTGATTCCTCATACCACCGGAATGTGCGTATTGCCGCGGCTTTTGCCCCATCCGGAGATGATACGTCAGAAATGAGTAAGTCTTCGCTTGGGGAGATAGTCAAGGCACTACCGAATACCGCTGCCGGTGCTGATGGAATAACGGCTAAAATTGTCAAGTGGGCTTGGAAGGCAGCGTCAGATGAGATGTGGCATATGTACAATCTGTGCATCAAGCAAGGTGTTTTTCCTGACATCTGGAAGACAGGCAAGTTACTCGTTCTGCCAAAGGGGAATGGTAAACCTCTGTCTGATCCTAAAGCTTACAGGCCGATTACCCTATTGCCGATTTTAGGTAAGATTTTGGAACGCGTCATAATCCTCTGCGCTCCCTGTTTGTACCGGAATATTTCCGATGCGCAGCACGGTTTCAGGAAGGGCCGGTCTACGGTGACGGCGCTCAAGTTTATTAGCGACCTAACTGACAACAGTGCTGCTCAGTATGTACAACTGATCCTTTTGGACATTTCAGGTGCTTTCGACAACGCGTGGTGGCCTATGGTCCTTGTAAAAGCCAAGCAGGCAGGCATTTCGCCCAACATTTACAGAATCCTGGTCAGTTACTTCACGAACCGGCGGGTGGGTCTCTTTGTGGGGAACCAAACGTCTTGGAAAACCTGCACCATGGGATGTCCACAGGGGTCGGTATTGGGCCCGACACTTTGGAACCTTCTCTTGAACGATCTGCTTTTGTTGCCGCGTCCCGAAGGTGTTCATGCCATGGCGTATGCCGACGACGTCACGATTGCGATCGAGGCTTCATCGCGCGCCGAGATCGAGAGAAAGTCCGCGTTCATGCTAGGGTTAGTATCCGAATGGGGAGAGCGCAATCGTCTTAGCTTCTCCCCGGGAAAAAGTCTTAGTATGACCTACAAAGGGAAATTCAAACGAGCTCCGGTTATCAAGCTTGATGGAGCCTCGATCGCGAGCGTGTCCCAGGCTAGAGTTTTAGGCGTGACCCTGGATGATGCTAGGTCCTACATGCCGCATGCGCGTTTTATAGGCGAGAGCGCATCGAACTGTTTCGGCAAGGTTTCGCGAGTTTCCGCGTCGAAATGGGGAGTGCGCTTCAGGGCCTTACGGTTTTTATACCAGGGCACTTACGTCTCTGTTTTGTGCTACGCTGCAGCTGTATGGTATCGACGCTCATCTGTGTTTGTAGTGAAGAGAGCGTTGCTCAGTACACAGAGGCCGGCGTTAACACTGTTGACGAAAGCTTACAGGACGTGCAGTTCAGCAGCGTTACCCGTGCTGGCTGGAGTTTTCCCTGCCGACCTGGAGGTTGTTCGGGCAGGACGTTTTGCGGAGGAGGGAATCCACCTGGCCCCCAGGGAGCGCCGAGGACTTCGGCGTTCCATAAAGGAGGATATCATTTCAATTTGGCAAGAGCGTTGGAAACAATGCGAGGACGGACGCGAACTATATCGTTTCTTCCCGGATATTGCTGTGAGGCTCTCTAGCAACTGGATCGAACCCGACTACGTCGTCTCTCAGATCCTCACAGGGCACGGGTGCTTCAGACAGCGATTACATCGTTTTTCGCTGTGCGAGTCTGCACTCTGCCCTTGCGACATCGGTGTTGAGGAGAGCCGCGACCACGCGTTATGGGAATGTTCGCTGTACGTCGAGTCCAGATGTACCATGCTTGATAAGATTGTCGTGAAAGAACCTGGCCCAGTATATCACCAGGACCTCATTAGTTGCCGTAGTAATTTCGAAGCACTGCGCGAGTTCGCGCACTCCTGGCATTCCATTCGAAGATTATTCGAGTAGGTCAACTGTTATATCTCGAGAGTAGCCCGACGCGAAGTACCGTACTGTGGCGCCTTGCCCCAGAAGGGGGAGAGTAGGCAAATAGAGGGGATGGAAATAGAACTTGTAGGGAGTCAAGAAAAGCGCAGCCGGGGAAAGAGTCCATACAAGTACCCCTGCGCTCTCCCGCGATTCGGTCCGTATGCCATGATTGGTAGGAAGGACCATGGGTTGGTGGTGGGTTTGTCCCTATCTACTCAAAGAGTATCTATCGCAAAGAGTCCATGGAGGCGTTTATCCTGGCCCGGGGACTGCGGCTAGAGAACCAAGAAGGTCAGCCGTGGACGTTCTCAACAGCGAACGGATCGTCCAACGTCGACCTCACATTAACTACCAGAGGCGCCCTGGTGACAGGGTGGAGAGTGCTAGAGAACGCGATACTGAGTGACCATCGGCTCATAACATTTACAGTGGCTGGCAGACCCACTCCTCGCGCAGAGCTGTTTGAAATGCCGAAGAAGTTGCGGGATCGCGGTGTGGACTGGTTCCTCTTCGAGCGACGGATCAGCGGGAGGGTGGGTAATATAAGGTGGAATTGTCCCGCTCCAGCAGTCTGTGCTCAGTTCACCGAAATGGTAGGGAGCACCGCAAAGCAGACACTGGGGTTTGTTAGGAGCAGCAACGCAAACGCACGGTTGGAGTGGTGGTCGTCCGAGTTGGACAGTTTGCGTGTTGCGAACAACAAGTTGCGTAGGGCCTGGCAGAGTACCCGCAAGCGCGGAGGTACTGCAGAGGCGGACGCAAAGGAACGGTTCCATGCGCATAGGATTAGATACCGGGGAGCCATGGAGGAGGCGCAACTTTTGCATTTTAGACGCATCGCCGATTCCGGAAACCTGTCCCCTTGGGGACAGGCCTACCGAGCCGCGTGTGGGAGGCATAGGCCTCCCCTTAACGTAATTAACGGCATCAAATATGCCGAAGGATATGCTGGTGGTGTGAGAGAGGCCATGCACGGCCTGATGCATGCCCTGTGCCCCGATGACGATTCGTCTAGGGACACGGTGTACCATCGGAAAGTGCGGCTAATGGCCTCGCTCACACCGCCAGGAGAAGATGCGCCTCCTCCTACTGACAGGGTCATCGAGGACATAGTTAAGGATCTTCCTAACACTGCGCCGGGAATCGATGGGATTAGCGCCCGTATAATCCAGCACAGCTGGGCAGCCGCGTCGGTGGAGTTCTCGGAGGTGTTTAGGCGATGTGTCCAAGAGGGGAGTTTCCCGGATGTCTGGAAGGACGGTAAGCTGATTGTCATCCCGAAAGGGAATGACAAGCCCCTTACCGACCCAAAAGCGTACCGCCCCGTCACCCTTCTTCCGATTTTTGGTAAGATTTTAGAACGCGTAATGTTAAGGTGCGCCCCGCAAATAACCAGAGGTTTATCGGATCGCCAGCACGGATTCACTCGAGGTCGGTCGACGGTTACTGCGTTGAGGGGGGTGTTCGACGTGGTAAGAGGGACTTCGTCGAACTATGTTCAGGGGATTTTTCTAGATATCTCTGGAGCCTTCGACAACGCGTGGTGGCCGATGATACTGCTGAAGGTGAAGCGTGGGGGTTGTCCGCCAAACATCTATAGGATGTTGACGGACTACTTCACGGGACGCCGGGTTGGCATGTTCGTCGGAAGCCACGTGGAGTGGAAGGCAGCAACGATGGGTTGCCCGCAGGGATCGGTGTTGGGACCTACGCTCTGGAACGTGCTGATGGACGACCTGCTTCGACTGCCGCTTCCGGGGGGGGTAAGCATCGTGGCATACGCCGACGATGTGACAATCCTGATCGAGGCCAAATCTCGGGCGGGCATAGAGGCCACGGCCTCTATGGTTTTGCAGCTCGTCGGTGACTGGGGGGTCCGGAACAGACTGGAATTCTCGCCTTCGAAGTCGGTTACCATGACGATGAAGGGAAAATTCCAGAGACCACCCACCATCAGATTCGGGGGGTCCTCTATCAGGAGTGTCACATCGACCACGGTGCTGGGAGTGGTGGTTGACTCATGTCTATCGTTCTCGCAGCATGCAGTATCGATAGGGGAGAGGGCGGCATCTTGTTTTGGCAAGATGTCTAGAGTATCGGCGTCCTCTTGGGGCATACGGTACAGAGCCTTGAAGGTTCTGTACCAAGGCACTTACATCGCCACGGTAACGTATGCTGCGGCATGTTGGTATGAGCGTGCGTCCCTCCACGTTGTGCGGAGTGCGCTACTGCGCACCCAGAGATCCGCTTTAGTCCTTCTGACTAAAGCGTATCGTTCGACGAGCTCCGTCGCTTTGCCGGTGCTTGCTGGCGTGTTGCCGGC
>OZ008338.1:95000-130000 GCA_963931975.1 Cataclysta lemnata
GGTTCCTTAGATCTTACTCAGTTACTTGGATAACTGTGGTAATTCTAGAGCTAATACATGCAATCAGAACTCTGACCAGTGATGGGATGAGTGCTTTTATTAGATCAAAACCAATCGACGGAGGGCCTCGCGTCCGAAGTCGTTAATTTTGATGAATCTGGATAACTTTTGCCGATCGCACGGTCCAGCACCGGCGACGTATCTTTCAAATGTCTGCCTTATCAACTTTCGATGGTAGTTTCTGCGACTACCATGGTTGTCACGGGTAACGGGGAATCAGGGTTCGATTCCGGAGAGGGAGCCTGAGAAACGGCTACCACATCCAAGGAAGGCAGCAGGCGCGCAAATTACCCACTCCCGGCACGGGGAGGTAGTGACGAAAAATAACGATACGGGACTCTTACGAGGCCTCGTAATCGGAATGAGTACACTTTAAATATTTTAACGAGGAACAATTGGAGGGCAAGTCTGGTGCCAGCAGCCGCGGTAATTCCAGCTCCAATAGCGTATACTAAAATTGTTGCGGTTAAAAAGCTCGTAGTTGCATTTGTGCGCCGCGCTGTCGGTGCACCGCATCCGCGGTGATACTGACACGTTTGCGGAGCATATCGTCGGTGAGCCGACGGTAAAACGTCGGTTCAATATCAAAATCCTATCGCGGTGCTCTTCAGTGAGTGTCGAGGTGGGCCGACAATTTTACTTTGAACAAATTAGAGTGCTCAAAGCGGGCTCAAAATGCTGCTTGAATATTTCGTGCATGGAATAATAGAATATGATCTCGGTTCTATTTTGTTGGTTTTCAGAACTCCGAGGTAATGATTAATAGGGATAACTGGGGGCATTCGTATTGCGACGTTAGAGGTGAAATTCTTGGATCGTCGCAAGACGAACATCAGCGAAAGCATTTGCCAAAGGTGTTTTCATCAATCAAGAACGAAAGTTAGAGGTTCGAAGGCGATTAGATACCGCCCTAGTTCTAACCGTAAATATGTCATCTAGCGATCCGCCGACGTTAATATAATGGCTCGGCGGGCAGCTTCCGGGAAACCAAAGATTTTGGACTCCGGGGGGAGTATGGTTGCAAAGCTGAAACTTAAAGGAATTGACGGAAGGGCACCACCAGGAGTGGAGCCTGCGGCTTAATTTGACTCAACACGGGAAATCTCACCAGGCCCGGACACCGGAAGGATTGACAGATTAACAGCTCTTTCTTGATTCGGTGGGTGGTGGTGCATGGCCGTTCTTAGTTGGTGGAGCGATTTGTCTGGTTAATTCCGGTAACGAACGAGACTCTAGCCTGCTAAATAGGCGTCGCCATTTAGGTGTGCGTGGCTCTGTCACGCAACTCACTGGCGACGTATTAAAATTCTTCTTAGAGGGACCGGCGGCTTCGAGCCGCACGAGATTGAGCAATAACAGGTCTGTGATGCCCTTAGATGTCCTGGGCCGCACGCGCGCTACACTGAAGGAATCAGCATGTTCTCCCTGGCCTAGAGGCCCGGGCAACCCGTTGAAACTCCTTCGTGCTGGGGATTGGGGTTTGCAATTATCCCCCATAAACGAGGAATTCCTAGTAAGCGCGGGTCATAAGCCCGCGTTGATTAAGTCCCTGCCCTTTGTACACACCGCCCGTCGCTACTACCGATTGAATGATTTAGTGAGGTCTTCGGACCGACACGCGGTGGCTTCACGGCCGTCGGCGTTGCTGGGAAGTTGACCAAACTTGATCATTTAGAGGAAGTAAAAGTCGTAACAAGGTTTCCGTAGGGGAACCTGCGGAAGGATCATTAACGTTGCACGTTGGACCCGCCAGTTGACAACGCTGCGCGTGTTCCAATTGAGCGATAAATATAATCCAGATAAAACACTTGTATTGTTACATTGTAATAATACAATCTCGAAGATGCTGCCGCCACCATCTCTCTCTCGCACTCTGGTGTGTGCAGTGTAGACAGAGGCGAATCGTGTTCGAGCGTCATTCGAGACAGAGTAACTGTGACGGGTCAAAATTCCGCGACCCCAGTGTAAAAATTTCTCTTCTCGAGTGTCCGTTAACACTTGTATATTTTGCGGTTGGAATTTGTGAACGTCGTTTGAACGCGACGTTCGTCGACTTCTAAAACTGTAACAAAAAAAATATTATTGTATTTATAACACTATATAATTTAAACACTACTAAACCTACTAGTACTACTAGAGTTTGCGCACAGGGCGCTCTGGCTTTTGTAAAATTTTTAAGGACATGAACGTTTTCATAAAAAACCTGCATAAAATTCGACAAACAACAATTAAATTCTATATAAGCACAAATCAATTGATTCATATACAAACCTAACCTAACCAACTAACCGATAACCCACGTCGGTAAATCCCTGACATCCCTGCAAGTGTTAAATAAACCATTAGATTCTATATAAAGCACACGATACCGGCACTCGCCGGCCGCTGCCGCGGCACGCTCGCTTCGTTCGGGCTTAATGACATGAATGTTACCGTGCATATATGAACACTTCGAACACAGAGCTCTCAGCGCGTGGACTTTAGTATAATGGACATGAATGATATCGTAAAAAAACCTATACATAATATTCAACTTTTACAACTTTGACAAAAATTATGATCACAATCTGCTCTGGGCTATTATTGAGTAGGCTCTGTGGGCAACATCCCATTCAGGCTGGCCGGATAAATTTGCCTTCCCTAAAAAGGGAGGGAGAGGGGGGGTATTAATAACAAGGCTCTGTTGGATAGATTCCCTAAAAACTTCTACAATATTTATAAGTTTCAACAAAAAATACAAAAAACCAAACAATTATAATAACTAAGCAAAAAAAAACAGCATTCATAACAGTTAGTCATAACTGCCGCACTCAGATACGTAAAATAACGTTCATGTCCGTACCGTTAACGTCAAAAAATGACTGAATTCAAAACTAGTCTCTATTCTTGCCGGGTCTATGGTCTAGATTTGAATGAAAATTTTTGACATACTCATTAAAGTTAATTGACGTCTCTGAGTGCGGCAGTAAATTGTTCAAATAATATATTTTTTTTTCATACTATAAAGGAAAAATGAGAAACATTAAATAATTTAACATCATCATCATCATCATCACCACCATCTTCATCAAACCACCACCACCACCACCACCACCACCACCACCACCACCACCATCATCATCATCATCATCATGACCAGCCCTTTTATGTCCCTAATGCTGGGGCACGGGCCCTCCCTATGGATGGAAGAATATAGGGAGATTGGGCCATAACCCACCACGCTGGCCCAGTGCGGGTTGGTGGATATTAACAACTGCAAATGCATCCGGGACCAACGGCCTAACGTGCCTTCAGAAGCACTCGGAGAAACTCGATATAATAAATTTTTGGTCACCCATCCAATGACCGGCCTTCGCGAACATTGCTGAGTTTACGCAATCGTAGTCCAAACGCGGTATGCCACGGCCCTACCCTAGTGAGCTCCTAAAAAAAAAGGCTCCGCGAAAAAAAAAAAAAAAGGGACAAATTAAAACTAAAATACATAATTATTTTTAAATAAATTTAATTAAAATTAAATTAATTTGAACAAAAACAAAAACAAAAACAATTTATGTACATACACAATGACATAACAGACACATTTAAACAATTCATTTTATTTTTCTGCAAACCATCGACTTAGTCATTCTGTGCGCTCCGCCTAGTTCCATCAGAACGGAACCCGTAGGTATTTGCTTCGACAGTAGTATACACGAGAGCGTGTGCGGCTTGGTGGAACCGGAGTATCGTTGGGGCTGAGTCGAGTCAAAGGACGTGCGCGCGGCGCGCTAAGTGTGGTTTGGTGCGTACGACATGTCCAGAGACACAAAACAAGGCGTTCAAACGATATTTTACACAATATTAATATGCTCAATATGATCAAGTGGTGGTTACGAATCTAATTAAGAGTTTGAACTCTTTAGATATTTTCGATTTGCTGCTACAGTAGTCGGTTGTGGTGTATTTGTGGTTTGGTTCTTCCAATGCTACTTTTATAAACTTTGTCGACAGACGAATGTATGTTTTCATCATTTGTACAAACTGTCCGTAAATGGTCACACACGAGTTTATACTTTTAAAAAGTTTCTCTCGTGGTTCGTGCAAAGCAGTTTTTTAAAAACTGTTAATATTCAATGTTATTTTGATGGAACCTCTCCAGCACCGGGCGACCGAATATGTGTCTACGTTCACTGTTAGAAAACTATATTACAATGAAACGTGAAATAGTGTTTCTATGCGAACGATCAATTTGGGCGTATACAACGTACGCTAAAAATTACGATATCACCACATTGGTGGTGGTTTTCGTCATTTTACTTGCTTTGAATAAATCACGCTCCGCCAGACGTGTTCAACGTCTGAATGGAGGTCTGCTGATTTTGAGAGTAGTAACATGTCGAAGTTGCTCTCTCGTGTGAGAGGAGTCCGCCGCGTCTGACGCGCGCGCGGACGACCGAGTACGAGAAAGTTCCCTGGTTGATCCTGCCAGTAGTTATATGCTTGTCTCAAAGATTAAGCCATGCATGTCTCAGTGCAAGCCGTATTAAGGCGATACCGCGAATGGCTCAATATATCAGTTTTGGTTCCTTAGATCTTACTCAGTTACTTGGATAACTGTGGTAATTCTAGAGCTAATACATGCAATCAGAACTCTGACCAGTGATGGGATGAGTGCTTTTATTAGATCAAAACCAATCGACGGAGGGCCTCGCGTCCGAAGTCGTTAATTTTGATGAATCTGGATAACTTTTGCCGATCGCACGGTCCAGCACCGGCGACGTATCTTTCAAATGTCTGCCTTATCAACTTTCGATGGTAGTTTCTGCGACTACCATGGTTGTCACGGGTAACGGGGAATCAGGGTTCGATTCCGGAGAGGGAGCCTGAGAAACGGCTACCACATCCAAGGAAGGCAGCAGGCGCGCAAATTACCCACTCCCGGCACGGGGAGGTAGTGACGAAAAATAACGATACGGGACTCTTACGAGGCCTCGTAATCGGAATGAGTACACTTTAAATATTTTAACGAGGAACAATTGGAGGGCAAGTCTGGTGCCAGCAGCCGCGGTAATTCCAGCTCCAATAGCGTATACTAAAATTGTTGCGGTTAAAAAGCTCGTAGTTGCATTTGTGCGCCGCGCTGTCGGTGCACCGCATCCGCGGTGATACTGACACGTTTGCGGAGCATATCGTCGGTGAGCCGACGGTAAAACGTCGGTTCAATATCAAAATCCTATCGCGGTGCTCTTCAGTGAGTGTCGAGGTGGGCCGACAATTTTACTTTGAACAAATTAGAGTGCTCAAAGCGGGCTCAAAATGCTGCTTGAATATTTCGTGCATGGAATAATAGAATATGATCTCGGTTCTATTTTGTTGGTTTTCAGAACTCCGAGGTAATGATTAATAGGGATAACTGGGGGCATTCGTATTGCGACGTTAGAGGTGAAATTCTTGGATCGTCGCAAGACGAACATCAGCGAAAGCATTTGCCAAAGGTGTTTTCATCAATCAAGAACGAAAGTTAGAGGTTCGAAGGCGATTAGATACCGCCCTAGTTCTAACCGTAAATATGTCATCTAGCGATCCGCCGACGTTAATATAATGGCTCGGCGGGCAGCTTCCGGGAAACCAAAGATTTTGGACTCCGGGGGGAGTATGGTTGCAAAGCTGAAACTTAAAGGAATTGACGGAAGGGCACCACCAGGAGTGGAGCCTGCGGCTTAATTTGACTCAACACGGGAAATCTCACCAGGCCCGGACACCGGAAGGATTGACAGATTAACAGCTCTTTCTTGATTCGGTGGGTGGTGGTGCATGGCCGTTCTTAGTTGGTGGAGCGATTTGTCTGGTTAATTCCGGTAACGAACGAGACTCTAGCCTGCTAAATAGGCGTCGCCATTTAGGTGTGCGTGGCTCTGTCACGCAACTCACTGGCGACGTATTAAAATTCTTCTTAGAGGGACCGGCGGCTTCGAGCCGCACGAGATTGAGCAATAACAGGTCTGTGATGCCCTTAGATGTCCTGGGCCGCACGCGCGCTACACTGAAGGAATCAGCATGTTCTCCCTGGCCTAGAGGCCCGGGCAACCCGTTGAAACTCCTTCGTGCTGGGGATTGGGGTTTGCAATTATCCCCCATAAACGAGGAATTCCTAGTAAGCGCGGGTCATAAGCCCGCGTTGATTAAGTCCCTGCCCTTTGTACACACCGCCCGTCGCTACTACCGATTGAATGATTTAGTGAGGTCTTCGGACCGACACGCGGTGGCTTCACGGCCGTCGGCGTTGCTGGGAAGTTGACCAAACTTGATCATTTAGAGGAAGTAAAAGTCGTAACAAGGTTTCCGTAGGGGAACCTGCGGAAGGATCATTAACGTTGCACGTTGGACCCGCCAGTTGACAACGCTGCGCGTGTTCCAATTGAGCGATAAATATAATCCAGATAAAACACTTGTATTGTTACATTGTAATAATACAATCTCGAAGATGCTGCCGCCACCATCTCTCTCTCGCACTCTGGTGTGTGCAGTGTAGACAGAGGCGAATCGTGTTCGAGCGTCATTCGAGACAGAGTAACTGTGACGGGTCAAAATTCCGCGACCCCAGTGTAAAAATTTCTCTTCTCGAGTGTCCGTTAACACTTGTATATTTTGCGGTTGGAATTTGTGAACGTCGTTTGAACGCGACGTTCGTCGACTTCTAAAACTGTAACAAAAAAAATATTATTGTATTTATAACACTATATAATGATTGTTTGTGAAAACGGACAGTTAAATTTAAACCACTACCCTGGACGGTGGATCACTTGGCTCGCGGGTCGATGAAGAACGCAGTTAACTGCGCGTCATAGTGTGAACTGCAGGACACATTTGAACATCGACATTTCGAACGCACATTGCGGTCCGTGGAGACACATCCAGGACCACTCCTGTCTGAGGGCCGGCTGCATAAAAACAATGACCACACTGCGCCTCGACGCTTCGCCGCGGAGGGGACGCATTTGACGGTTCTTCGTGTCAATTTTATTGCCGCGAGGTGCGTCTAAATATTGTGCGTTGCACAATTGACCGTTGTTGCGCGTGTGCGTCGCTCTCGATGCTGAAGGTGACTCTTCGTAGAAATATAGTGAGAGTGCTTTCAATGTTCGTTGCAGCGACGCGCCTCTATCGGGTGTGTTGTCTCTTAGAGACGATGTGACGATAGCAGAGCAGAGCAGCGCAGCGACAACACTGTCTGTAGGCGGACTCGACGTCCGAAGAGGCGCGTCGACGCCGTCGCCGCCGCCGCCCCCTTTGTTGGTGGCGGCGGTTGTGCGTCGTCGTCGTAGCGCTGACGGATATCGTGTCTGCCTCCAATTTTATCGTTGGCCTCAGATCAGGGAGGATCACCCGCCGAATTTAAGCATATTAGTAAGCGGAGGAAAAGAAACTAACTAGGATTTCCTTAGTAGCGGCGAGCGAACAGGAATATAGCCCAGCACTGAATCCCGCGGTTGTCACGGCCGCGGGAGATGTGGTGTTCGGGAGGTTCCGCTTTCTCGTCGTCGCGTCTCCCGTCCAAGTTCGTCTTGAACGGGGCCGTTTTCCCGTAGAGGGTGCCAGGCCCGTAGCGACGGAGGGCGGCGGCGAGAGGGACTCTCCTCAGAGTCGGGTTGCTTGAGAGTGCAGCCCTAAGTGGGTGGTAAACTCCATCTAAGGCTAAATATTACCGCGAGACCGATAGCGAACAAGTACCGTGAGGGAAAGTTGAAAAGAACTTTGAAGAGAGAGTTCAAGAGTACGTGAAACCGTTCAGGGGTAAACCTGCGAAACTCGAATGAACGAACGGAGAGATTCATCGTCACTCCTCGGCGTGCGCGTGCCGCACACGATGCGGCGTGGCCTCGGCCGCGCTCGTCACTGTCGTCGCGCGTCGACGTCCGGGGACGGCGTGCACTTCTCTCTTAGTAATGCATCGCGACCCGTTCGATGTCGGTCTAAGCTCCGTTCGGGAGCCCAATCGTCCCTCTAGGGGGGCGGCTGGACCGTAACGGTAGCCGACCGGCCGTCGGACGGTATCAACAATGAAACGCGCACGCGTCTTGTACGCGTCCGGCCCGACGCAAGGTATCGTCTCTATCGTAGTCCTGCCGTAGTGCGGACTTCGGTACGGCGCGCCTGTGTTGCCGCCGTGCTGTCTCGGACTGTGCGCGTCTCTGTCTGCGATGATTCAGTTTCGGGCACTCGCAGGACCCGTCTTGAAACACGGACCAAGGAGTCTAGCATGTGTGCGAGTCATTGAGATTTGTAAAACTGAAAGGCACAACGAAAGTGAAGGCGTGCGCTTGTCGCGCGCTCAGGGAGGATGGAGCGTCGGTCTAGGTCGACCTCTCGCACTCCCGAGGCGTCTCGTTTCCAATCTGTGAATGCAGGCGCGCTCTGAGCGCAGATGCTGGGACCCGAAAGATGGTGAACTATGCCTGGTCAGGTCGAAGTCAGGGGAAACCCTGATGGAGGACCGTAGCGATTCTGACGTGCAAATCGATCGTCGGAACTGGGTATAGGGGCGAAAGACTAATCGAACCATCTAGTAGCTGGTTCCGTCCGAAGTTTCCCTCAGGATAGCTGGCGTCGATTTGAACAGTCTCATCCGGTAAAGCGAATGATTAGAGGCATTGGGGCCGAAACGACCTCAACCTATTCTCAAACTTTAAATGGGTGAGAACTCCGGCTTACTCGAACGATGAAGCCGGAGATCTGATGACGGTGCCAAGTGGGCCAATTTTGGTAAGCAGAACTGGCGCTGTGGGATGAACCAAACGTAGTGTTAAGGCGCCTAAAAAACGCTCATGGGACACCATGAAAGGCGTTGGTCGCTCATGACAGCAGGACGGTGGCCATGGAAGTCGGAATCCGCTAAGGAGTGTGCAACGACTCACCTGCCGAAGCAACCAGCCCTGAAAATGGATGGCGCTGAAGCGTTTTGCCTATACACTACCGTTACCGGCATGTGTGACATTCGGTGTCATTAAGCCGTAACGAGTAGGACGTGCGCGGCGGAGAGCGCAGAAGGGTCTGGGCGTGAGCCCGCCTGGAGCCTCCGTCGGTGCAGATCTTGGTGGTAGTAGCAAATACTCCAGCGAGGCCCTGGAGGACTGACGTGGAGAAGGGTTTCGCGTGAACAGTAGTTGCTCGCGAGTCAGTCGATCCTAAGCTCAAGGAGAGATCTTATGTCGATGTGGCGTGTTTATTAAAATTTATTTTTGGATAAATAACGCCCTTTGAGCGAAAGGGAATCCGGTTCCTATTCCGGAACCCGGCAGCGGAACCGTTTCAAAAATCGTTCCCTCGTTTCAAAGCGAGTGTTCGACGGGGTAACCCAAAGTGGCCTGAAGACGCCGCCGAGAGGTCCGGGAAGAGTTTTCTTTTCTGCCTGAGCGTTCGAGTTCCATGGAATCCTATAGAAGGGAGATATGGTTCGGAACGCGAAGAGCACCGCATTTGCGGCGGTGTCCGGATACTCTCTGCGGACCTTGAAAATTCAGGGCAAGGATATGCTCACTGTGGAGCCCCGAGAGTCGGGAGGCTCTAAACAATGTGACTTTACTAGTCGCGCTTTACCCACGTGAGGTGCGACGTCGAAGCCCATTTGAATCTCTGAGATCGGTGCGGTCGGTTTAACACGTGCGCCACGGCTCTGAAGGTTCGAATCTACCTCAGTTCGATGTCGGGGCTCGGAATAGTCTGTAGACGACTTCCGTTCCTGGCGGGGTGTTGTGCTCGGTAGAGCAGCGTCGTGCTGCGATCTGTTGAGACTCAGCCCTACGCCAGGTGATTCGTCCGCGGACGAGTTGATATGTTTCATTCTAATCTATCCATCTATCCACTGATGATGAATATACTGGGGGAAGGGATAGTCTTTTAAAAATCACTAGGACACGAATGTTATTGTACAGGTTCGTATGTTGCATGGACATGAATGTTATCATTGTGTTTTTTTGTTGTGTCGCATGAAATTCGGCGAGCTCAAAATCCGCGCACTGTGAGTCGCACGGCGACAATTCGACGGGCCTTCTAGAACATGAATGTTACCGTATAATACCGTATATATTTAACATTGAACTTGTACAACATTGATGAAAATTATAATCACAACATCATTATTATGATGATAATGAATATAATTCAGATTATATACGAGCACAAATCACTAATATAATATTTGCAGAGCACACAGAGCGCTATGGATTATGTAAAATTTTAAGGACATGAACGCTTTCATAAAATACCTGTATTAGATTATATATAAGCACAAATCGCTGGCACTCGCCGGCCGCTGCCGCGGCACGCTCGCTTCGCTCGCTCGGCTCGTGCTGTTCGTTGGTTCATATACTAACCTAACCTAACCAACCAACCAACCAACCAACCAACCAACCAACCAACCAACCTACTAAACCTACTAGTACTACTAGAGTTTGCGCACAGGGCGCTCTGGCTTTTGTAAAATTTTTAAGGACATGAACGTTTTCATAAAAAACCTGCATAAAATTCGACAAACAACAATTAAATTCTATATAAGCACAAATCAATTGATTCATATACAAACCTAACCTAACCAACTAACCGATAACCCACGTCGGTAAATCCCTGACATCCCTGCAAGTGTTAAATAAACCATTAGATTCTATATAAAGCACACGATACCGGCACTCGCCGGCCGCTGCCGCGGCACGCTCGCTTCGTTCGGGCTTAATGACATGAATGTTACCGTGCATATATGAACACTTCGAACACAGAGCTCTCAGCGCGTGGACTTTAGTATAATGGACATGAATGATATCGTAAAAAAACCTATACATAATATTCAACTTTTACAACTTTGACAAAAATTATGATCACAATCTGCTCTGGGCTATTATTGAGTAGGCTCTGTGGGCAACATCCCATTCAGGCTGGCCGGATAAATTTGCCTTCCCTAAAAAGGGAGGGAGAGGGGGGGTATTAATAACAAGGCTCTGTTGGATAGATTCCCTAAAAACTTCTACAATATTTATAAGTTTCAACAAAAAATACAAAAAACCAAACAATTATAATAACTAAGCAAAAAAAAACAGCATTCATAACAGTTAGTCATAACTGCCGCACTCAGATACGTAAAATAACGTTCATGTCCGTACCGTTAACGTCAAAAAATGACTGAATTCAAAACTAGTCTCTATTCTTGCCGGGTCTATGGTCTAGATTTGAATGAAAATTTTTGACATACTCATTAAAGTTAATTGACGTCTCTGAGTGCGGCAGTAAATTGTTCAAATAATATATTTTTTTTTCATACTATAAAGGAAAAATGAGAAACATTAAATAATTTAACATCATCATCATCATCATCACCACCATCTTCATCAAACCACCACCACCACCACCACCACCACCACCACCACCACCACCATCATCATCATCATCATCATGACCAGCCCTTTTATGTCCCTAATGCTGGGGCACGGGCCCTCCCTATGGATGGAAGAATATAGGGAGATTGGGCCATAACCCACCACGCTGGCCCAGTGCGGGTTGGTGGATATTAACAACTGCAAATGCATCCGGGACCAACGGCCTAACGTGCCTTCAGAAGCACTCGGAGAAACTCGATATAATAAATTTTTGGTCACCCATCCAATGACCGGCCTTCGCGAACATTGCTGAGTTTACGCAATCGTAGTCCAAACGCGGTATGCCACGGCCCTACCCTAGTGAGCTCCTAAAAAAAAAGGCTCCGCGAAAAAAAAAAAAAAAGGGACAAATTAAAACTAAAATACATAATTATTTTTAAATAAATTTAATTAAAATTAAATTAATTTGAACAAAAACAAAAACAAAAACAATTTATGTACATACACAATGACATAACAGACACATTTAAACAATTCATTTTATTTTTCTGCAAACCATCGACTTAGTCATTCTGTGCGCTCCGCCTAGTTCCATCAGAACGGAACCCGTAGGTATTTGCTTCGACAGTAGTATACACGAGAGCGTGTGCGGCTTGGTGGAACCGGAGTATCGTTGGGGCTGAGTCGAGTCAAAGGACGTGCGCGCGGCGCGCTAAGTGTGGTTTGGTGCGTACGACATGTCCAGAGACACAAAACAAGGCGTTCAAACGATATTTTACACAATATTAATATGCTCAATATGATCAAGTGGTGGTTACGAATCTAATTAAGAGTTTGAACTCTTTAGATATTTTCGATTTGCTGCTACAGTAGTCGGTTGTGGTGTATTTGTGGTTTGGTTCTTCCAATGCTACTTTTATAAACTTTGTCGACAGACGAATGTATGTTTTCATCATTTGTACAAACTGTCCGTAAATGGTCACACACGAGTTTATACTTTTAAAAAGTTTCTCTCGTGGTTCGTGCAAAGCAGTTTTTTAAAAACTGTTAATATTCAATGTTATTTTGATGGAACCTCTCCAGCACCGGGCGACCGAATATGTGTCTACGTTCACTGTTAGAAAACTATATTACAATGAAACGTGAAATAGTGTTTCTATGCGAACGATCAATTTGGGCGTATACAACGTACGCTAAAAATTACGATATCACCACATTGGTGGTGGTTTTCGTCATTTTACTTGCTTTGAATAAATCACGCTCCGCCAGACGTGTTCAACGTCTGAATGGAGGTCTGCTGATTTTGAGAGTAGTAACATGTCGAAGTTGCTCTCTCGTGTGAGAGGAGTCCGCCGCGTCTGACGCGCGCGCGGACGACCGAGTACGAGAAAGTTCCCTGGTTGATCCTGCCAGTAGTTATATGCTTGTCTCAAAGATTAAGCCATGCATGTCTCAGTGCAAGCCGTATTAAGGCGATACCGCGAATGGCTCAATATATCAGTTTTGGTTCCTTAGATCTTACTCAGTTACTTGGATAACTGTGGTAATTCTAGAGCTAATACATGCAATCAGAACTCTGACCAGTGATGGGATGAGTGCTTTTATTAGATCAAAACCAATCGACGGAGGGCCTCGCGTCCGAAGTCGTTAATTTTGATGAATCTGGATAACTTTTGCCGATCGCACGGTCCAGCACCGGCGACGTATCTTTCAAATGTCTGCCTTATCAACTTTCGATGGTAGTTTCTGCGACTACCATGGTTGTCACGGGTAACGGGGAATCAGGGTTCGATTCCGGAGAGGGAGCCTGAGAAACGGCTACCACATCCAAGGAAGGCAGCAGGCGCGCAAATTACCCACTCCCGGCACGGGGAGGTAGTGACGAAAAATAACGATACGGGACTCTTACGAGGCCTCGTAATCGGAATGAGTACACTTTAAATATTTTAACGAGGAACAATTGGAGGGCAAGTCTGGTGCCAGCAGCCGCGGTAATTCCAGCTCCAATAGCGTATACTAAAATTGTTGCGGTTAAAAAGCTCGTAGTTGCATTTGTGCGCCGCGCTGTCGGTGCACCGCATCCGCGGTGATACTGACACGTTTGCGGAGCATATCGTCGGTGAGCCGACGGTAAAACGTCGGTTCAATATCAAAATCCTATCGCGGTGCTCTTCAGTGAGTGTCGAGGTGGGCCGACAATTTTACTTTGAACAAATTAGAGTGCTCAAAGCGGGCTCAAAATGCTGCTTGAATATTTCGTGCATGGAATAATAGAATATGATCTCGGTTCTATTTTGTTGGTTTTCAGAACTCCGAGGTAATGATTAATAGGGATAACTGGGGGCATTCGTATTGCGACGTTAGAGGTGAAATTCTTGGATCGTCGCAAGACGAACATCAGCGAAAGCATTTGCCAAAGGTGTTTTCATCAATCAAGAACGAAAGTTAGAGGTTCGAAGGCGATTAGATACCGCCCTAGTTCTAACCGTAAATATGTCATCTAGCGATCCGCCGACGTTAATATAATGGCTCGGCGGGCAGCTTCCGGGAAACCAAAGATTTTGGACTCCGGGGGGAGTATGGTTGCAAAGCTGAAACTTAAAGGAATTGACGGAAGGGCACCACCAGGAGTGGAGCCTGCGGCTTAATTTGACTCAACACGGGAAATCTCACCAGGCCCGGACACCGGAAGGATTGACAGATTAACAGCTCTTTCTTGATTCGGTGGGTGGTGGTGCATGGCCGTTCTTAGTTGGTGGAGCGATTTGTCTGGTTAATTCCGGTAACGAACGAGACTCTAGCCTGCTAAATAGGCGTCGCCATTTAGGTGTGCGTGGCTCTGTCACGCAACTCACTGGCGACGTATTAAAATTCTTCTTAGAGGGACCGGCGGCTTCGAGCCGCACGAGATTGAGCAATAACAGGTCTGTGATGCCCTTAGATGTCCTGGGCCGCACGCGCGCTACACTGAAGGAATCAGCATGTTCTCCCTGGCCTAGAGGCCCGGGCAACCCGTTGAAACTCCTTCGTGCTGGGGATTGGGGTTTGCAATTATCCCCCATAAACGAGGAATTCCTAGTAAGCGCGGGTCATAAGCCCGCGTTGATTAAGTCCCTGCCCTTTGTACACACCGCCCGTCGCTACTACCGATTGAATGATTTAGTGAGGTCTTCGGACCGACACGCGGTGGCTTCACGGCCGTCGGCGTTGCTGGGAAGTTGACCAAACTTGATCATTTAGAGGAAGTAAAAGTCGTAACAAGGTTTCCGTAGGGGAACCTGCGGAAGGATCATTAACGTTGCACGTTGGACCCGCCAGTTGACAACGCTGCGCGTGTTCCAATTGAGCGATAAATATAATCCAGATAAAACACTTGTATTGTTACATTGTAATAATACAATCTCGAAGATGCTGCCGCCACCATCTCTCTCTCGCACTCTGGTGTGTGCAGTGTAGACAGAGGCGAATCGTGTTCGAGCGTCATTCGAGACAGAGTAACTGTGACGGGTCAAAATTCCGCGACCCCAGTGTAAAAATTTCTCTTCTCGAGTGTCCGTTAACACTTGTATATTTTGCGGTTGGAATTTGTGAACGTCGTTTGAACGCGACGTTCGTCGACTTCTAAAACTGTAACAAAAAAAATATTATTGTATTTATAACACTATATAATGATTGTTTGTGAAAACGGACAGTTAAATTTAAACCACTACCCTGGACGGTGGATCACTTGGCTCGCGGGTCGATGAAGAACGCAGTTAACTGCGCGTCATAGTGTGAACTGCAGGACACATTTGAACATCGACATTTCGAACGCACATTGCGGTCCGTGGAGACACATCCAGGACCACTCCTGTCTGAGGGCCGGCTGCATAAAAACAATGACCACACTGCGCCTCGACGCTTCGCCGCGGAGGGGACGCATTTGACGGTTCTTCGTGTCAATTTTATTGCCGCGAGGTGCGTCTAAATATTGTGCGTTGCACAATTGACCGTTGTTGCGCGTGTGCGTCGCTCTCGATGCTGAAGGTGACTCTTCGTAGAAATATAGTGAGAGTGCTTTCAATGTTCGTTGCAGCGACGCGCCTCTATCGGGTGTGTTGTCTCTTAGAGACGATGTGACGATAGCAGAGCAGAGCAGCGCAGCGACAACACTGTCTGTAGGCGGACTCGACGTCCGAAGAGGCGCGTCGACGCCGTCGCCGCCGCCGCCCCCTTTGTTGGTGGCGGCGGTTGTGCGTCGTCGTCGTAGCGCTGACGGATATCGTGTCTGCCTCCAATTTTATCGTTGGCCTCAGATCAGGGAGGATCACCCGCCGAATTTAAGCATATTAGTAAGCGGAGGAAAAGAAACTAACTAGGATTTCCTTAGTAGCGGCGAGCGAACAGGAATATAGCCCAGCACTGAATCCCGCGGTTGTCACGGCCGCGGGAGATGTGGTGTTCGGGAGGTTCCGCTTTCTCGTCGTCGCGTCTCCCGTCCAAGTTCGTCTTGAACGGGGCCGTTTTCCCGTAGAGGGTGCCAGGCCCGTAGCGACGGAGGGCGGCGGCGAGAGGGACTCTCCTCAGAGTCGGGTTGCTTGAGAGTGCAGCCCTAAGTGGGTGGTAAACTCCATCTAAGGCTAAATATTACCGCGAGACCGATAGCGAACAAGTACCGTGAGGGAAAGTTGAAAAGAACTTTGAAGAGAGAGTTCAAGAGTACGTGAAACCGTTCAGGGGTAAACCTGCGAAACTCGAATGAACGAACGGAGAGATTCATCGTCACTCCTCGGCGTGCGCGTGCCGCACACGATGCGGCGTGGCCTCGGCCGCGCTCGTCACTGTCGTCGCGCGTCGACGTCCGGGGACGGCGTGCACTTCTCTCTTAGTAATGCATCGCGACCCGTTCGATGTCGGTCTAAGCTCCGTTCGGGAGCCCAATCGTCCCTCTAGGGGGGCGGCTGGACCGTGACGGTAGCCGACCGGCCGTCGGACGGTATCAACAATGAAACGCGCACGCGTCTTGTACGCGTCCGGCCCGACGCAAGGTATCGTCTCTATCGTAGTCCTGCCGTAGTGCGGACTTCGGTACGGCGCGCCTGTGTTGCCGCCGTGCTGTCTCGGACTGTGCGCGTCTCTGTCTGCGATGATTCAGTTTCGGGCACTCGCAGGACCCGTCTTGAAACACGGACCAAGGAGTCTAGCATGTGTGCGAGTCATTGAGATTTGTAAAACTGAAAGGCACAACGAAAGTGAAGGCGTGCGCTTGTCGCGCGCTCAGGGAGGATGGAGCGTCGGTCTAGGTCGACCTCTCGCACTCCCGAGGCGTCTCGTTTCCAATCTGTGAATGCAGGCGCGCTCTGAGCGCAGATGCTGGGACCCGAAAGATGGTGAACTATGCCTGGTCAGGTCGAAGTCAGGGGAAACCCTGATGGAGGACCGTAGCGATTCTGACGTGCAAATCGATCGTCGGAACTGGGTATAGGGGCGAAAGACTAATCGAACCATCTAGTAGCTGGTTCCGTCCGAAGTTTCCCTCAGGATAGCTGGCGTCGATTTGAACAGTCTCATCCGGTAAAGCGAATGATTAGAGGCATTGGGGCCGAAACGACCTCAACCTATTCTCAAACTTTAAATGGGTGAGAACTCCGGCTTACTCGAACGATGAAGCCGGAGATCTGATGACGGTGCCAAGTGGGCCAATTTTGGTAAGCAGAACTGGCGCTGTGGGATGAACCAAACGTAGTGTTAAGGCGCCTAAAAAACGCTCATGGGACACCATGAAAGGCGTTGGTCGCTCATGACAGCAGGACGGTGGCCATGGAAGTCGGAATCCGCTAAGGAGTGTGCAACGACTCACCTGCCGAAGCAACCAGCCCTGAAAATGGATGGCGCTGAAGCGTTTTGCCTATACACTACCGTTACCGGCATGTGTGACATTCGGTGTCATTAAGCCGTAACGAGTAGGACGTGCGCGGCGGAGAGCGCAGAAGGGTCTGGGCGTGAGCCCGCCTGGAGCCTCCGTCGGTGCAGATCTTGGTGGTAGTAGCAAATACTCCAGCGAGGCCCTGGAGGACTGACGTGGAGAAGGGTTTCGCGTGAACAGTAGTTGCTCGCGAGTCAGTCGATCCTAAGCTCAAGGAGAGATCTTATGTCGATGTGGCGTGTTTATTAAAATTTATTTTTGGATAAATAACGCCCTTTGAGCGAAAGGGAATCCGGTTCCTATTCCGGAACCCGGCAGCGGAACCGTTTCAAAAATCGTTCCCTCGTTTCAAAGCGAGTGTTCGACGGGGTAACCCAAAGTGGCCTGAAGACGCCGCCGAGAGGTCCGGGAAGAGTTTTCTTTTCTGCCTGAGCGTTCGAGTTCCATGGAATCCTATAGAAGGGAGATATGGTTCGGAACGCGAAGAGCACCGCATTTGCGGCGGTGTCCGGATACTCTCTGCGGACCTTGAAAATTCAGGTGAGGGATGTACGCGGAGTAGTCGCGCCGGTTCGTACCCATATCCGCAGCAGGTCTCCAAGGTGAAGAGCCTCTAGTCGATAGAATAATGTAGGTAAGGGAAGTCGGCAAATTGGATCCGTAACTTCGGAATAAGGATTGGCTCTGAGGACCGGGGCGTGTCGGGTTTGGACGGGAAGCGGATGCGGCCGGTGCCGGGCCTGGTCGATGCCTCATCCTCACGGGTGGGGCGGAATCCGGACCCGCGTTCCGGCCTTCCGCGGATCTTCCTAGCCGTAAGGCCGTGTCGATTTCGTCTCGTGCGCGATTGGCGCGGTTCTGTACGACCGCCGTTCAACGGTCAGCTCAGAACTGGCACGGACAAGGGGAATCCGACTGTCTAATTAAAACAAAGCATTGCGATGGCCCTCGCGGGTGTTGACGCAATGTGATTTCTGCCCAGTGCTCTGAATGTCAACGTGAAGAAATTCAAGCAAGCGCGGGTAAACGGCGGGAGTAACTATGACTCTCTTAAGGTAGCCAAATGCCTCGTCATCTAATTAGTGACGCGCATGAATGGATTAACGAGATTCCCACTGTCCCTATCTACTGCAGCGATCGCAACTGCCGCCGCTGCCGCTTCTGCTGCTGCCATCTCTTCGTCGGCGCCGACGACATACGCGGGCAAACTCCGGGCGTCTGGCCCGGTGGTGGCATTGTATCCGGCTGCCGGCAACACGGAGACAAAATCATCGGAGGAACTAAAGAAGATCTTAAAGACCTCCATAGCCCCCGCCCAGCTAAACATTAAAATCGACCGGGTGCGACGTGTAGGGAACTCGGGCGTGATTGTTCAAGCTAAAACTAAAGACGACATGAGCAAGCTGAAGGCTGCCCTTCCGAGCTCAATCAGGGCTACTGATGTCAAAGGGAGAGCACCACTTGTCGTCATCCGCGACCTGGAGGGTCACGACCCTCAACTGGAGACCATACTGCAGGCGGTAAAGTCACAGAATTTTAAGGATGACGATGCTTGGCCACTGCAGAAGATTAAGGAGGAGTGCAGACTGGCCTTCAGGAAGGGTAGGAGGGGCTCACCATACTCTGCGGTGGTGTTATCGTGCTCTCCCGGGCTTCGGAAGGCGCTGGTGACCAAGGGCCGACTGTATATAGGATGGGAAGTCTGCAGGGTGGAGGACTTCACGACGGCCGTCTGCTGCACCAAGTGCAGCATGTACGGCCATAATGAGAAGAAGTGCAGGCAGGAGCAACCCACCTGCTCGCGTTGTGGTGTCGTGGGACACCCTAAGGAGGGGTGCAAAGCAAGCACGGTGAAGTGTGCAACTTGCACTAGATTTGGCCGCCAGGACAGCGAGACCCACGAGACGGGAGCCAGGGAGTGCCCCGCACGGATCTTCGCGGAGAGGCGCATGGCGGAGATAGCGGCCAATTAAAACTCCCAAATGTTTACAGTCGGCCAAATAAACTTGGCGGGGGCTGAGCTAGCCACATTGGAGCTACCCCGTGTTGCGGAAGAACTGGGACTGGACGTCGTTCTGGCTCAAGAGCATTATCCCAGCTCCCAGCCCGAGATCGCAAGCAGTTTTCTGCAAGGCGACGGGACCCCGAAGGCGTGTGTCTTTGTCAGGCGTAGGGACCTGCCCTGTGCTGTCTTGAGACATCTCTGCACGTCGCATTGCGTCGTGTGTCATGTTCTCAATGACGCCGAGGGCACTTACCTGATATCCTCATACTTTCAGTATGAGGACGACATTGACACGCACCTTGAACACCTTGGGACAGTACTCGATTCCCTGAAAGGGAAAAGAGTAGTAGTAGGGGTAGACTCAAACGCGCACTCCTCGATGTGGTACTGCGAACCGCGACAGTACACAGGACGAGGGCCAGACGTCACGCATCGCAAAGAGTCCATGGAGGCGTTTATCCTGGCCCGGGGACTGCGGCTAGAGAACCAAGAAGGTCAGCCGTGGACGTTCTCAACAGCGAACGGATCGTCCAACGTCGACCTCACATTAACTACCAGAGGCGCCCTGGTGACAGGGTGGAGAGTGCTAGAGAACGCGATACTGAGTGACCATCGGCTCATAACATTTACAGTGGCTGGCAGACCCACTCCTCGCGCAGAGCTGTTTGAAATGCCGAAGAAGTTGCGGGATCGCGGTGTGGACTGGTTCCTCTTCGAGCGACGGATCAGCGGGAGGGTGGGTAATATAAGGTGGAATTGTCCCGCTCCAGCAGTCTGTGCTCAGTTCACCGAAATGGTAGGGAGCACCGCAAAGCAGACACTGGGGTTTGTTAGGAGCAGCAACGCAAACGCACGGTTGGAGTGGTGGTCGTCCGAGTTGGACAGTTTGCGTGTTGCGAACAACAAGTTGCGTAGGGCCTGGCAGAGTACCCGCAAGCGCGGAGGTACTGCAGAGGCGGACGCAAAGGAACGGTTCCATGCGCATAGGATTAGATACCGGGGAGCCATGGAGGAGGCGCAACTTTTGCATTTTAGACGCATCGCCGATTCCGGAAACCTGTCCCCTTGGGGACAGGCCTACCGAGCCGCGTGTGGGAGGCATAGGCCTCCCCTTAACGTAATTAACGGCATCAAATATGCCGAAGGATATGCTGGTGGTGTGAGAGAGGCCATGCACGGCCTGATGCATGCCCTGTGCCCCGATGACGATTCGTCTAGGGACACGGTGTACCATCGGAAAGTGCGGCTAATGGCCTCGCTCACACCGCCAGGAGAAGATGCGCCTCCTCCTACTGACAGGGTCATCGAGGACATAGTTAAGGATCTTCCTAACACTGCGCCGGGAATCGATGGGATTAGCGCCCGTATAATCCAGCACAGCTGGGCAGCCGCGTCGGTGGAGTTCTCGGAGGTGTTTAGGCGATGTGTCCAAGAGGGGAGTTTCCCGGATGTCTGGAAGGACGGTAAGCTGATTGTCATCCCGAAAGGGAATGACAAGCCCCTTACCGACCCAAAAGCGTACCGCCCCGTCACCCTTCTTCCGATTTTTGGTAAGATTTTAGAACGCGTAATGTTAAGGTGCGCCCCGCAAATAACCAGAGGTTTATCGGATCGCCAGCACGGATTCACTCGAGGTCGGTCGACGGTTACTGCGTTGAGGGGGGTGTTCGACGTGGTAAGAGGGACTTCGTCGAACTATGTTCAGGGGATTTTTCTAGATATCTCTGGAGCCTTCGACAACGCGTGGTGGCCGATGATACTGCTGAAGGTGAAGCGTGGGGGTTGTCCGCCAAACATCTATAGGATGTTGACGGACTACTTCACGGGACGCCGGGTTGGCATGTTCGTCGGAAGCCACGTGGAGTGGAAGGCAGCAACGATGGGTTGCCCGCAGGGATCGGTGTTGGGACCTACGCTCTGGAACGTGCTGATGGACGACCTGCTTCGACTGCCGCTTCCGGGGGGGGTAAGCATCGTGGCATACGCCGACGATGTGACAATCCTGATCGAGGCCAAATCTCGGGCGGGCATAGAGGCCACGGCCTCTATGGTTTTGCAGCTCGTCGGTGACTGGGGGGTCCGGAACAGACTGGAATTCTCGCCTTCGAAGTCGGTTACCATGACGATGAAGGGAAAATTCCAGAGACCACCCACCATCAGATTCGGGGGGTCCTCTATCAGGAGTGTCACATCGACCACGGTGCTGGGAGTGGTGGTTGACTCATGTCTATCGTTCTCGCAGCATGCAGTATCGATAGGGGAGAGGGCGGCATCTTGTTTTGGCAAGATGTCTAGAGTATCGGCGTCCTCTTGGGGCATACGGTACAGAGCCTTGAAGGTTCTGTACCAAGGCACTTACATCGCCACGGTAACGTATGCTGCGGCATGTTGGTATGAGCGTGCGTCCCTCCACGTTGTGCGGAGTGCGCTACTGCGCACCCAGAGATCCGCTTTAGTCCTTCTGACTAAAGCGTATCGTTCGACGAGCTCCGTCGCTTTGCCGGTGCTTGCTGGCGTGTTGCCGGCCGACCTCGAGGTAATCAGGGCAGGCGAACTAGGTAGGGCGCGCGAGTCCGCGATTACCAAGGAGGAGTTGAAGGGCGCCAAACTCAGCATTTCTGAGTCCGCAACTGCCAAATGGCAGGAGCGTTGGGACACGTCGAACCAGGGGAGGGAACTTTATCGATTCTTCCCGGACGTGTCGGCTCGTCTCAAGTGTACTTGGGTAGAGCCGGACTACGAAACCTCGCAGATCCTGACAGGTCATGGCTGTTTCAGGGGAAGGCTTCACAGCATGAAGCTCGCAGAGGCCAGCACGTGCTTTTGCGGTGATAGCCTAGTGGAGGACGTACACCACGCTTTGTGGGAATGTGAACTCTACGGGGATGCGCGTAGGATTTTATTAGCGAATGTGAAGACGCTCGAGGTGGGCCCGGTCTACTACCGGGACCTTGTAGGTTCGGAGGCAAATTTCAGGCAGCTACGGGATTTCGCGCGACGATGGCACGAGATTAGGAGTGGGCTAGAGAGAGAGGCGAAGAAAGAAGACGCTTTGAGAGGGAGTTAGCGGTACCACTTCGTGTGGCGCACTTGCGGCCTGGAAGACACCGAAGGCGTAACGTGTGTAGTCCGCCCCAGAATGGGGAGAGGGACTATAGGGACAAAGGAAGTAGATTTTTATAATATGTAGGGAGTCAAGAAATGCGCGCGGTAGAGTGCAGTCGCAGGTTCCGCGCGCATCTCCCGCGATTCGGCCTGTATAACCGTAAGGTTGAGTCGGGCCATGGGTGGTTGGTGGGTTTGTCCCTATCTACTATCTAGACAGTTCGGGCACCCAGAGAAGTACTGCCGTTCAGGGGAGACCGTGTGTGGTAAGTGTGGCGACACCGGCCATAAGAGCTCGGAGTGCCAGTCGACCACCCAGTGCTGCGCTACCTGCAAGCGTTTCAAGCGCAGGGAGGCGAATACGCACACCACTGCCGCGGCCACATGCCCCGCGCGTCTCCATGCTGAACAGCAGGCCGTCAACATGATTAAGTATGGATAGTTCTCCTATACTTCGCATCGGGCAGTTGAACGCTCAAGGCTCAGAAGCTGCGGCTAAGGAGATACCAGCTATCATTCGAACCTACCAGCTAGATGTAATTCTAGTTCAGGAACAATATGGTGAAATACCGGGTCTCCTTCAGTGCAGCCAGAGCTCTCTAGCTGGCGTCTTAGTGCCGAACGGAAACATTGCTTGCACAGTGTTACATCACCTCAGCAATAGTCATTGTTTCGTAGTCCATATCGCCTACCGGAATGTGAGTATCCATATGGTTTCGGCTTACTTTCAGTACTGTCAAGATATCAGTAACCACATTCGACATTTGGAGTACGTGTTGGACCAACTCGCTGGTAAGCTCGTGCTTATTGGCGTGGACAGCAATGCGCACTCCCCAATGTGGTTCTGTGAAGAGAGACAATACCTGGGACGTGGCAGAGATACGGAGTACAGAAGGAACAACATGGAGAGTTTTATACTCGGGAGGGACCTTTTGTTACATAACGCACCTGATCAGCCACCGACGTTTAGTGGGCCGAACGGGGAATCGAATGTGGATCTCACCATAACTACCAGAGGGGTTAGTATCGGAAACTGGACTGTGCACATAGGCGCTAGCATTAGCGATCATCAACTGATCACCTTTGAGATCAACATTGGACCTTCATCTTCAAGGTTAGTGGATAAGGAATTTGGGTTACCGGCACCGTTCAGAGTGAGAGGGGTGGATTGGGCCAGGTTCTCATCTACGTTACATGCCCGCATCGGATATCTCAATCACAACCTTCCAGCTCCGTTGTACTGTGAGAGGTTCACCGACATCCTGCTGCGCACAGCTCGTGAGGTCATCGGGCAACGAGCCAGACGGAACGAGGGAGGCTACGAGTGGTGGTCACCGGAGCTCGATAAGATACGCCAGAGCGTCAGCAGAGCACGTCGCAAATGGCAAGGTTCCCGCCGTTTCGGTGGAACTCGAGAAGAGCAACTTCATGCATCGCTTCGCTCCATCCGGAACCTATATAAGGATGTCATGAAGAAAGCAGAACTTGAGTTCTACCGAACCATAGCCGAATCGGGAAACGATGACCCCTGGGGTGCTGCGTACCGCATGGCGAGTGGCAGATTTCGTCCGCCGCCGAACGTCATCAACGGTATGAAACTGCTTGACGGGTATTCTTCCGACTCCAGTGACTCGATGAACGCTCTTTTATCCTCACTGTACCCAGACGACAAACCTGAAGCTGATTCCTCGTACCACCGGAATGTGCGTATTGCCGCGGCTTTTGCCCCATCCGGAGATGATACGTCAGAAATGAGTAAGTCTTCGCTTGGGGAGATAGTCAAGGCACTACCGAATACCGCTGCCGGTGCTGATGGAATAACGGCTAAAATTGTCAAGTGGGCTTGGAAGGCAGCGTCAGATGAGATGTGGCATATGTACAATCTGTGCATCAAGCAAGGTGTTTTTCCTGACATCTGGAAGACAGGCAAGTTACTCGTTCTGCCAAAGGGGAATGGTAAACCTCTGTCTGATCCTAAAGCTTACAGGCCGATTACCCTATTGCCGATTTTAGGTAAGATTTTGGAACGCGTCATAATCCTCTGCGCTCCCTGTTTGTACCGGAATATTTCCAATGCGCAGCACGGTTTCAGGAAGGGCCGGTCTACGGTGACGGCGCTCAAGTCTATTAGCGACCTAACTGACAACAGTGCTGCTCAGTATGTACAACTGATCCTTTTGGACATTTCAGGTGCTTTCGACAACGCGTGGTGGCCTATGGTCCTTGTAAAAGCCAAGCAGGCAGGCATTTCGCCCAACATTTACAGAATCCTGGTCAGTTACTTCACGAATCGGCGGGTGGGTCTCTTTGTGGGGAACCAAACGTCTTGGAAAACCTGCACCATGGGATGTCCACAGGGGTCGGTATTGGGCCCGACACTTTGGAACCTTCTCTTGAACGATCTGCTTTTGTTGCCGCGTCCCGAAGGTGTTCATGCCATGGCGTATGCCGACGACGTCACGATTGCGATTGAGGCTTCATCGCGCTCCGAGATCGAGAGAAAGTCCGCGTTCATGCTAGGGTTAGTATCCGAATGGGGAGAGCGCAATCGTCTTAGCTTCTCCCCGGGAAAAAGTCTTAGTATGACCTACAAAGGTAAATTCAAACGAGCTCCGGTTATCAAGCTTGATGGAGCCTCGATCGCAAGCGTGTCCCAGGCTAGAGTTTTAGGCGTGACCCTGGATGATGCTAGGTCCTACATGCCGCATGCGCGTTTTATAGGCGAGAGCGCATCGAACTGTTTCGGCAAGGTTTCGCGAGTTTCCGCGTCGAAATGGGGAGTGCGCTTCAGGGCCTTACGGTTTTTATACCAGGGCACTTACGTCTCTGTTTTGTGCTACGCTGCAGCTGTATGGTATCGACGCTCATCTGTGTTTGTAGTGAAGAGAGCGTTGCTCAGTACACAGAGGCCGGCGTTAACACTGTTGACGAAAGCTTACAGGACGTGCAGTTCAGCAGCGTTACCCGTGCTGGCTGGAGTTTTCCCTGCCGACCTGGAGGTTGTTCGGGCAGGACGTTTTGCGGAGGAGGGAACCCAACTGGCCCCCAGGGAGCGCCGAGGACTTCGGCGTTCCATAAAGGAGGATATCATTTCAATTTGGCAAGAACGTTGGAAACAATGCGAGGACGGACGCGAACTATATCGTTTCTTCCCGGATATTGCTGTGAGGCTCTCTAGCAACTGGATCGAACCCGACTACGTCGTCTCTCAGATCCTCACAGGGCACGGGTGCTTCAGACAGCGATTACATCGTTTTTCGCTGTGCGAGTCTGCACTCTGCCCTTGCGACATCGGCGTTGAGGAGAGCCGCGACCACGCGTTATGGGAATGTTCGCTGTACGTCGAGTCCAGATGTACCATGCTTGATAAGATTGTCGTGAAAGAACCTGGCCCAGTATATCACCAGGACCTCATTAGTTGCCGTAGTAATTTCGAAGCACTGCGCGAGTTCGCGCACTCCTGGCATTCCATTCGAAGATTATTCGAGTAGGTCAACTGTTATATCTCGAGAGTAGCCCGACGCGAAGTACCGTACTGTGGCGCCTTGCCCCAGAAGGGGGAGAGTAGGCAAATAGAGGGGATGGAAATAGAACTTGTAGGGAGTCAAGCAAAGCGCAGCCGGGGAAAGAGTCCATACAAGTACCCCTGCGCTCTCCCGCGATTCGGTCCGTATGCCATGATTGGTAGGAAGGACCATGGGTTGGTGGTGGGTTTGTCCCTATCTACTATCTAGCGAAACCACAGCCAAGGGAACGGGCTTGGGAGAATCAGCGGGGAAAGAAGACCCTGTTGAGCTTGACTCTAGTCTGGCATTGTAAGGAGACATGAGAGGTGTAGCATAAGTGGGAGATCGCTCGCGGTCGTCGCTGAAAAACCACTACTTTCATTGTTTCATTACTTACTCGGTTGGGCGGAAGCGGTGCGCGGTCGATAATATCGGCGGGCGTACGGTGTTTCGTTCCAAGCGTGCAGAGTGGTGACGTGGCGGCAACGCTCGTCACCGTTAAACTCCCGCGTGATCCGGTTCGAGGACACTGCCAGGCGGGGAGTTTGACTGGGGCGGTACATCTGTCAAAGAATAACGCAGGTGTCCTAAGGCCAGCTCAGCGAGGACAGAAACCTCGCGTGGAGCAAAAGGGCAAAAGCTGGCTTGATCCAGATGTTCAGTACGCATAGGGACTGCGAAAGCACGGCCTATCGATCCTTTAGTATAAAGAGTTTTTAGCAAGAGGTGCCAGAAAAGTTACCACAGGGATAACTGGCTTGTGGCAGCCAAGCGTTCATAGCGACGTTGCTTTTTGATCCTTCGATGTCGGCTCTTCCTATCATTGCGAAGCAAAATTCGCCAAGCGTTGGATTGTTCACCCATCAAAAGGGAACGTGAGCTGGGTTTAGACCGTCGTGAGACAGGTTAGTTTTACCCTACTGATGGCTCGTCGTTGCGATAGTAATACTGCTCAGTACGAGAGGAACCGCAGTTTCGGACATTTGGTTCATGCACTCGGCCGAGCGGCCGGTGGTGCGAAGCTACCATCCGCGGGATTATGCCTGAACGCCTCTAAGGCCGAAGCCAGCCTAGCCGAATTCGGCAAGGATATGCTCACTGTGGAGCCCCGAGAGTCGGGAGGCTCTAAACAATGTGACTTTACTAGTCGCGCTTTACCCACGTGAGGTGCGACGTCGAAGCCCATTTGAATCTCTGAGATCGGTGCGGTCGGTTTAACACGTGCGCCACGGCTCTGAAGGTTCGAATCTACCTCAGTTCGATGTCGGGGCTCGGAATAGTCTGTAGACGACTTCCGTTCCTGGCGGGGTGTTGTGCTCGGTAGAGCAGCGTCGTGCTGCGATCTGTTGAGACTCAGCCCTACGCCAGGTGATTCGTCCGCGGACGAGTTGATATGTTTCATTCTAATCTATCCATCTATCCACTGATGATGAATATACTGGGGGAAGGGATAGTCTTTTAAAAATCACTAGGACACGAATGTTATTGTACAGGTTCGTATGTTGCATGGACATGAATGTTATCATTGTGTTTTTTTGTTGTGTCGCATGAAATTCGGCGAGCTCAAAATCCGCGCACTGTGAGTCGCACGGCGACAATTCGACGGGCCTTCTAGAACATGAATGTTACCGTATAATACCGTATATATTTAACATTGAACTTGTACAACATTGATGAAAATTATAATCACAACATCATTATTATGATGATAATGAATATAATTCAGATTATATACGAGCACAAATCACTAATATAATATTTGCAGAGCACACAGAGCGCTATGGATTATGTAAAATTTTAAGGACATGAACGCTTTCATAAAATACCTGTATTAGATTATATATAAGCACAAATCGCTGGCACTCGCCGGCCGCTGCCGCGGCACGCTCGCTTCGCTCGCTCGGCTCGTGCTGTTCGTTGGTTCATATACTAACCTAACCTAACCAACCAACCAACCAACCAACCAACCAACCAACCAACCAACCTACTAAACCTACTAGTACTACTAGAGTTTGCGCACAGGGCGCTCTGGCTTTTGTAAAATTTTTAAGGACATGAACGTTTTCATAAAAAACCTGCATAAAATTCGACAAACAACAATTAAATTCTATATAAGCACAAATCAATTGATTCATATACAAACCTAACCTAACCAACTAACCGATAACCCACGTCGGTAAATCCCTGACATCCCTGCAAGTGTTAAATAAACCATTAGATTCTATATAAAGCACACGATACCGGCACTCGCCGGCCGCTGCCGCGGCACGCTCGCTTCGTTCGGGCTTAATGACATGAATGTTACCGTGCATATATGAACACTTCGAACACAGAGCTCTCAGCGCGTGGACTTTAGTATAATGGACATGAATGATATCGTAAAAAAACCTATACATAATATTCAACTTTTACAACTTTGACAAAAATTATGATCACAATCTGCTCTGGGCTATTATTGAGTAGGCTCTGTGGGCAACATCCCATTCAGGCTGGCCGGATAAATTTGCCTTCCCTAAAAAGGGAGGGAGAGGGGGGGTATTAATAACAAGGCTCTGTTGGATAGATTCCCTAAAAACTTCTACAATATTTATAAGTTTCAACAAAAAATACAAAAAACCAAACAATTATAATAACTAAGCAAAAAAAAACAGCATTCATAACAGTTAGTCATAACTGCCGCACTCAGATACGTAAAATAACGTTCATGTCCGTACCGTTAACGTCAAAAAATGACTGAATTCAAAACTAGTCTCTATTCTTGCCGGGTCTATGGTCTAGATTTGAATGAAAATTTTTGACATACTCATTAAAGTTAATTGACGTCTCTGAGTGCGGCAGTAAATTGTTCAAATAATATATTTTTTTTTCATACTATAAAGGAAAAATGAGAAACATTAAATAATTTAACATCATCATCATCATCATCACCACCATCTTCATCAAACCACCACCACCACCACCACCACCACCACCACCACCACCACCATCATCATCATCATCATCATGACCAGCCCTTTTATGTCCCTAATGCTGGGGCACGGGCCCTCCCTATGGATGGAAGAATATAGGGAGATTGGGCCATAACCCACCACGCTGGCCCAGTGCGGGTTGGTGGATATTAACAACTGCAAATGCATCCGGGACCAACGGCCTAACGTGCCTTCAGAAGCACTCGGAGAAACTCGATATAATAAATTTTTGGTCACCCATCCAATGACCGGCCTTCGCGAACATTGCTGAGTTTACGCAATCGTAGTCCAAACGCGGTATGCCACGGCCCTACCCTAGTGAGCTCCTAAAAAAAAAGGCTCCGCGAAAAAAAAAAAAAAAGGGACAAATTAAAACTAAAATACATAATTATTTTTAAATAAATTTAATTAAAATTAAATTAATTTGAACAAAAACAAAAACAAAAACAATTTATGTACATACACAATGACATAACAGACACATTTAAACAATTCATTTTATTTTTCTGCAAACCATCGACTTAGTCATTCTGTGCGCTCCGCCTAGTTCCATCAGAACGGAACCCGTAGGTATTTGCTTCGACAGTAGTATACACGAGAGCGTGTGCGGCTTGGTGGAACCGGAGTATCGTTGGGGCTGAGTCGAGTCAAAGGACGTGCGCGCGGCGCGCTAAGTGTGGTTTGGTGCGTACGACATGTCCAGAGACACAAAACAAGGCGTTCAAACGATATTTTACACAATATTAATATGCTCAATATGATCAAGTGGTGGTTACGAATCTAATTAAGAGTTTGAACTCTTTAGATATTTTCGATTTGCTGCTACAGTAGTCGGTTGTGGTGTATTTGTGGTTTGGTTCTTCCAATGCTACTTTTATAAACTTTGTCGACAGACGAATGTATGTTTTCATCATTTGTACAAACTGTCCGTAAATGGTCACACACGAGTTTATACTTTTAAAAAGTTTCTCTCGTGGTTCGTGCAAAGCAGTTTTTTAAAAACTGTTAATATTCAATGTTATTTTGATGGAACCTCTCCAGCACCGGGCGACCGAATATGTGTCTACGTTCACTGTTAGAAAACTATATTACAATGAAACGTGAAATAGTGTTTCTATGCGAACGATCAATTTGGGCGTATACAACGTACGCTAAAAATTACGATATCACCACATTGGTGGTGGTTTTCGTCATTTTACTTGCTTTGAATAAATCACGCTCCGCCAGACGTGTTCAACGTCTGAATGGAGGTCTGCTGATTTTGAGAGTAGTAACATGTCGAAGTTGCTCTCTCGTGTGAGAGGAGTCCGCCGCGTCTGACGCGCGCGCGGACGACCGAGTACGAGAAAGTTCCCTGGTTGATCCTGCCAGTAGTTATATGCTTGTCTCAAAGATTAAGCCATGCATGTCTCAGTGCAAGCCGTATTAAGGCGATACCGCGAATGGCTCAATATATCAGTTTTGGTTCCTTAGATCTTACTCAGTTACTTGGATAACTGTGGTAATTCTAGAGCTAATACATGCAATCAGAACTCTGACCAGTGATGGGATGAGTGCTTTTATTAGATCAAAACCAATCGACGGAGGGCCTCGCGTCCGAAGTCGTTAATTTTGATGAATCTGGATAACTTTTGCCGATCGCACGGTCCAGCACCGGCGACGTATCTTTCAAATGTCTGCCTTATCAACTTTCGATGGTAGTTTCTGCGACTACCATGGTTGTCACGGGTAACGGGGAATCAGGGTTCGATTCCGGAGAGGGAGCCTGAGAAACGGCTACCACATCCAAGGAAGGCAGCAGGCGCGCAAATTACCCACTCCCGGCACGGGGAGGTAGTGACGAAAAATAACGATACGGGACTCTTACGAGGCCTCGTAATCGGAATGAGTACACTTTAAATATTTTAACGAGGAACAATTGGAGGGCAAGTCTGGTGCCAGCAGCCGCGGTAATTCCAGCTCCAATAGCGTATACTAAAATTGTTGCGGTTAAAAAGCTCGTAGTTGCATTTGTGCGCCGCGCTGTCGGTGCACCGCATCCGCGGTGATACTGACACGTTTGCGGAGCATATCGTCGGTGAGCCGACGGTAAAACGTCGGTTCAATATCAAAATCCTATCGCGGTGCTCTTCAGTGAGTGTCGAGGTGGGCCGACAATTTTACTTTGAACAAATTAGAGTGCTCAAAGCGGGCTCAAAATGCTGCTTGAATATTTCGTGCATGGAATAATAGAATATGATCTCGGTTCTATTTTGTTGGTTTTCAGAACTCCGAGGTAATGATTAATAGGGATAACTGGGGGCATTCGTATTGCGACGTTAGAGGTGAAATTCTTGGATCGTCGCAAGACGAACATCAGCGAAAGCATTTGCCAAAGGTGTTTTCATCAATCAAGAACGAAAGTTAGAGGTTCGAAGGCGATTAGATACCGCCCTAGTTCTAACCGTAAATATGTCATCTAGCGATCCGCCGACGTTAATATAATGGCTCGGCGGGCAGCTTCCGGGAAACCAAAGATTTTGGACTCCGGGGGGAGTATGGTTGCAAAGCTGAAACTTAAAGGAATTGACGGAAGGGCACCACCAGGAGTGGAGCCTGCGGCTTAATTTGACTCAACACGGGAAATCTCACCAGGCCCGGACACCGGAAGGATTGACAGATTAACAGCTCTTTCTTGATTCGGTGGGTGGTGGTGCATGGCCGTTCTTAGTTGGTGGAGCGATTTGTCTGGTTAATTCCGGTAACGAACGAGACTCTAGCCTGCTAAATAGGCGTCGCCATTTAGGTGTGCGTGGCTCTGTCACGCAACTCACTGGCGACGTATTAAAATTCTTCTTAGAGGGACCGGCGGCTTCGAGCCGCACGAGATTGAGCAATAACAGGTCTGTGATGCCCTTAGATGTCCTGGGCCGCACGCGCGCTACACTGAAGGAATCAGCATGTTCTCCCTGGCCTAGAGGCCCGGGCAACCCGTTGAAACTCCTTCGTGCTGGGGATTGGGGTTTGCAATTATCCCCCATAAACGAGGAATTCCTAGTAAGCGCGGGTCATAAGCCCGCGTTGATTAAGTCCCTGCCCTTTGTACACACCGCCCGTCGCTACTACCGATTGAATGATTTAGTGAGGTCTTCGGACCGACACGCGGTGGCTTCACGGCCGTCGGCGTTGCTGGGAAGTTGACCAAACTTGATCATTTAGAGGAAGTAAAAGTCGTAACAAGGTTTCCGTAGGGGAACCTGCGGAAGGATCATTAACGTTGCACGTTGGACCCGCCAGTTGACAACGCTGCGCGTGTTCCAATTGAGCGATAAATATAATCCAGATAAAACACTTGTATTGTTACATTGTAATAATACAATCTCGAAGATGCTGCCGCCACCATCTCTCTCTCGCACTCTGGTGTGTGCAGTGTAGACAGAGGCGAATCGTGTTCGAGCGTCATTCGAGACAGAGTAACTGTGACGGGTCAAAATTCCGCGACCCCAGTGTAAAAATTTCTCTTCTCGAGTGTCCGTTAACACTTGTATATTTTGCGGTTGGAATTTGTGAACGTCGTTTGAACGCGACGTTCGTCGACTTCTAAAACTGTAACAAAAAAAATATTATTGTATTTATAACACTATATAATGATTGTTTGTGAAAACGGACAGTTAAATTTAAACCACTACCCTGGACGGTGGATCACTTGGCTCGCGGGTCGATGAAGAACGCAGTTAACTGCGCGTCATAGTGTGAACTGCAGGACACATTTGAACATCGACATTTCGAACGCACATTGCGGTCCGTGGAGACACATCCAGGACCACTCCTGTCTGAGGGCCGGCTGCATAAAAACAATGACCACACTGCGCCTCGACGCTTCGCCGCGGAGGGGACGCATTTGACGGTTCTTCGTGTCAATTTTATTGCCGCGAGGTGCGTCTAAATATTGTGCGTTGCACAATTGACCGTTGTTGCGCGTGTGCGTCGCTCTCGATGCTGAAGGTGACTCTTCGTAGAAATATAGTGAGAGTGCTTTCAATGTTCGTTGCAGCGACGCGCCTCTATCGGGTGTGTTGTCTCTTAGAGACGATGTGACGATAGCAGAGCAGAGCAGCGCAGCGACAACACTGTCTGTAGGCGGACTCGACGTCCGAAGAGGCGCGTCGACGCCGTCGCCGCCGCCGCCCCCTTTGTTGGTGGCGGCGGTTGTGCGTCGTCGTCGTAGCGCTGACGGATATCGTGTCTGCCTCCAATTTTATCGTTGGCCTCAGATCAGGGAGGATCACCCGCCGAATTTAAGCATATTAGTAAGCGGAGGAAAAGAAACTAACTAGGATTTCCTTAGTAGCGGCGAGCGAACAGGAATATAGCCCAGCACTGAATCCCGCGGTTGTCACGGCCGCGGGAGATGTGGTGTTCGGGAGGTTCCGCTTTCTCGTCGTCGCGTCTCCCGTCCAAGTTCGTCTTGAACGGGGCCGTTTTCCCGTAGAGGGTGCCAGGCCCGTAGCGACGGAGGGCGGCGGCGAGAGGGACTCTCCTCAGAGTCGGGTTGCTTGAGAGTGCAGCCCTAAGTGGGTGGTAAACTCCATCTAAGGCTAAATATTACCGCGAGACCGATAGCGAACAAGTACCGTGAGGGAAAGTTGAAAAGAACTTTGAAGAGAGAGTTCAAGAGTACGTGAAACCGTTCAGGGGTAAACCTGCGAAACTCGAATGAACGAACGGAGAGATTCATCGTCACTCCTCGGCGTGCGCGTGCCGCACACGATGCGGCGTGGCCTCGGCCGCGCTCGTCACTGTCGTCGCGCGTCGACGTCCGGGGACGGCGTGCACTTCTCTCTTAGTAATGCATCGCGACCCGTTCGATGTCGGTCTAAGCTCCGTTCGGGAGCCCAATCGTCCCTCTAGGGGGGCGGCTGGACCGTGACGGTAGCCGACCGGCCGTCGGACGGTATCAACAATGAAACGCGCACGCGTCTTGTACGCGTCCGGCCCGACGCAAGGTATCGTCTCTATCGTAGTCCTGCCGTAGTGCGGACTTCGGTACGGCGCGCCTGTGTTGCCGCCGTGCTGTCTCGGACTGTGCGCGTCTCTGTCTGCGATGATTCAGTTTCGGGCACTCGCAGGACCCGTCTTGAAACACGGACCAAGGAGTCTAGCATGTGTGCGAGTCATTGAGATTTGTAAAACTGAAAGGCACAACGAAAGTGAAGGCGTGCGCTTGTCGCGCGCTCAGGGAGGATGGAGCGTCGGTCTAGGTCGACCTCTCGCACTCCCGAGGCGTCTCGTTTCCAATCTGTGAATGCAGGCGCGCTCTGAGCGCAGATGCTGGGACCCGAAAGATGGTGAACTATGCCTGGTCAGGTCGAAGTCAGGGGAAACCCTGATGGAGGACCGTAGCGATTCTGACGTGCAAATCGATCGTCGGAACTGGGTATAGGGGCGAAAGACTAATCGAACCATCTAGTAGCTGGTTCCGTCCGAAGTTTCCCTCAGGATAGCTGGCGTCGATTTGAACAGTCTCATCCGGTAAAGCGAATGATTAGAGGCATTGGGGCCGAAACGACCTCAACCTATTCTCAAACTTTAAATGGGTGAGAACTCCGGCTTACTCGAACGATGAAGCCGGAGATCTGATGACGGTGCCAAGTGGGCCAATTTTGGTAAGCAGAACTGGCGCTGTGGGATGAACCAAACGTAGTGTTAAGGCGCCTAAAAAACGCTCATGGGACACCATGAAAGGCGTTGGTCGCTCATGACAGCAGGACGGTGGCCATGGAAGTCGGAATCCGCTAAGGAGTGTGCAACGACTCACCTGCCGAAGCAACCAGCCCTGAAAATGGATGGCGCTGAAGCGTTTTGCCTATACACTACCGTTACCGGCATGTGTGACATTCGGTGTCATTAAGCCGTAACGAGTAGGACGTGCGCGGCGGAGAGCGCAGAAGGGTCTGGGCGTGAGCCCGCCTGGAGCCTCCGTCGGTGCAGATCTTGGTGGTAGTAGCAAATACTCCAGCGAGGCCCTGGAGGACTGACGTGGAGAAGGGTTTCGCGTGAACAGTAGTTGCTCGCGAGTCAGTCGATCCTAAGCTCAAGGAGAGATCTTATGTCGATGTGGCGTGT
>OZ008338.1:135000-137500 GCA_963931975.1 Cataclysta lemnata
CTGCCAGTAGTTATATGCTTGTCTCAAAGATTAAGCCATGCATGTCTCAGTGCAAGCCGTATTAAGGCGATACCGCGAATGGCTCAATATATCAGTTTTGGTTCCTTAGATCTTACTCAGTTACTTGGATAACTGTGGTAATTCTAGAGCTAATACATGCAATCAGAACTCTGACCAGTGATGGGATGAGTGCTTTTATTAGATCAAAACCAATCGACGGAGGGCCTCGCGTCCGAAGTCGTTAATTTTGATGAATCTGGATAACTTTTGCCGATCGCACGGTCCAGCACCGGCGACGTATCTTTCAAATGTCTGCCTTATCAACTTTCGATGGTAGTTTCTGCGACTACCATGGTTGTCACGGGTAACGGGGAATCAGGGTTCGATTCCGGAGAGGGAGCCTGAGAAACGGCTACCACATCCAAGGAAGGCAGCAGGCGCGCAAATTACCCACTCCCGGCACGGGGAGGTAGTGACGAAAAATAACGATACGGGACTCTTACGAGGCCTCGTAATCGGAATGAGTACACTTTAAATATTTTAACGAGGAACAATTGGAGGGCAAGTCTGGTGCCAGCAGCCGCGGTAATTCCAGCTCCAATAGCGTATACTAAAATTGTTGCGGTTAAAAAGCTCGTAGTTGCATTTGTGCGCCGCGCTGTCGGTGCACCGCATCCGCGGTGATACTGACACGTTTGCGGAGCATATCGTCGGTGAGCCGACGGTAAAACGTCGGTTCAATATCAAAATCCTATCGCGGTGCTCTTCAGTGAGTGTCGAGGTGGGCCGACAATTTTACTTTGAACAAATTAGAGTGCTCAAAGCGGGCTCAAAATGCTGCTTGAATATTTCGTGCATGGAATAATAGAATATGATCTCGGTTCTATTTTGTTGGTTTTCAGAACTCCGAGGTAATGATTAATAGGGATAACTGGGGGCATTCGTATTGCGACGTTAGAGGTGAAATTCTTGGATCGTCGCAAGACGAACATCAGCGAAAGCATTTGCCAAAGGTGTTTTCATCAATCAAGAACGAAAGTTAGAGGTTCGAAGGCGATTAGATACCGCCCTAGTTCTAACCGTAAATATGTCATCTAGCGATCCGCCGACGTTAATATAATGGCTCGGCGGGCAGCTTCCGGGAAACCAAAGATTTTGGACTCCGGGGGGAGTATGGTTGCAAAGCTGAAACTTAAAGGAATTGACGGAAGGGCACCACCAGGAGTGGAGCCTGCGGCTTAATTTGACTCAACACGGGAAATCTCACCAGGCCCGGACACCGGAAGGATTGACAGATTAACAGCTCTTTCTTGATTCGGTGGGTGGTGGTGCATGGCCGTTCTTAGTTGGTGGAGCGATTTGTCTGGTTAATTCCGGTAACGAACGAGACTCTAGCCTGCTAAATAGGCGTCGCCATTTAGGTGTGCGTGGCTCTGTCACGCAACTCACTGGCGACGTATTAAAATTCTTCTTAGAGGGACCGGCGGCTTCGAGCCGCACGAGATTGAGCAATAACAGGTCTGTGATGCCCTTAGATGTCCTGGGCCGCACGCGCGCTACACTGAAGGAATCAGCATGTTCTCCCTGGCCTAGAGGCCCGGGCAACCCGTTGAAACTCCTTCGTGCTGGGGATTGGGGTTTGCAATTATCCCCCATAAACGAGGAATTCCTAGTAAGCGCGGGTCATAAGCCCGCGTTGATTAAGTCCCTGCCCTTTGTACACACCGCCCGTCGCTACTACCGATTGAATGATTTAGTGAGGTCTTCGGACCGACACGCGGTGGCTTCACGGCCGTCGGCGTTGCTGGGAAGTTGACCAAACTTGATCATTTAGAGGAAGTAAAAGTCGTAACAAGGTTTCCGTAGGGGAACCTGCGGAAGGATCATTAACGTTGCACGTTGGACCCGCCAGTTGACAACGCTGCGCGTGTTCCAATTGAGCGATAAATATAATCCAGATAAAACACTTGTATTGTTACATTGTAATAATACAATCTCGAAGATGCTGCCGCCACCATCTCTCTCTCGCACTCTGGTGTGTGCAGTGTAGACAGAGGCGAATCGTGTTCGAGCGTCATTCGAGACAGAGTAACTGTGACGGGTCAAAATTCCGCGACCCCAGTGTAAAAATTTCTCTTCTCGAGTGTCCGTTAACACTTGTATATTTTGCGGTTGGAATTTGTGAACGTCGTTTGAACGCGACGTTCGTCGACTTCTAAAACTGTAACAAAAAAAATATTATTGTATTTATAACACTATATAATGATTGTTTGTGAAAACGGACAGTTAAATTTAAACCACTACCCTGGACGGTGGATCACTTGGCTCGCGGGTCGATGAAGAACGCAGTTAACTGCGCGTCATAGTGTGAACTGCAGGACACATTTGAACATCGACATTTCGAACGCACATTGCGGTCCGTGGAGACACATCCAGGACCACTCCTGTCTGAGGGCCGGCTGCATAAAAACAATGACCACACTGCGCCTCGACGCTTCGC
>OZ008338.1:142500-162500 GCA_963931975.1 Cataclysta lemnata
CTCGCGGTCGTCGCTGAAAAACCACTACTTTCATTGTTTCATTACTTACTCGGTTGGGCGGAAGCGGTGCGCGGTCGATAATATCGGCGGGCGTACGGTGTTTCGTTCCAAGCGTGCAGAGTGGTGACGTGGCGGCAACGCTCGTCACCGTTAAACTCCCGCGTGATCCGGTTCGAGGACACTGCCAGGCGGGGAGTTTGACTGGGGCGGTACATCTGTCAAAGAATAACGCAGGTGTCCTAAGGCCAGCTCAGCGAGGACAGAAACCTCGCGTGGAGCAAAAGGGCAAAAGCTGGCTTGATCCAGATGTTCAGTACGCATAGGGACTGCGAAAGCACGGCCTATCGATCCTTTAGTATAAAGAGTTTTTAGCAAGAGGTGCCAGAAAAGTTACCACAGGGATAACTGGCTTGTGGCAGCCAAGCGTTCATAGCGACGTTGCTTTTTGATCCTTCGATGTCGGCTCTTCCTATCATTGCGAAGCAAAATTCGCCAAGCGTTGGATTGTTCACCCATCAAAAGGGAACGTGAGCTGGGTTTAGACCGTCGTGAGACAGGTTAGTTTTACCCTACTGATGGCTCGTCGTTGCGATAGTAATACTGCTCAGTACGAGAGGAACCGCAGTTTCGGACATTTGGTTCATGCACTCGGCCGAGCGGCCGGTGGTGCGAAGCTACCATCCGCGGGATTATGCCTGAACGCCTCTAAGGCCGAAGCCAGCCTAGCCGAATTCGGCAAGGATATGCTCACTGTGGAGCCCCGAGAGTCGGGAGGCTCTAAACAATGTGACTTTACTAGTCGCGCTTTACCCACGTGAGGTGCGACGTCGAAGCCCATTTGAATCTCTGAGATCGGTGCGGTCGGTTTAACACGTGCGCCACGGCTCTGAAGGTTCGAATCTACCTCAGTTCGATGTCGGGGCTCGGAATAGTCTGTAGACGACTTCCGTTCCTGGCGGGGTGTTGTGCTCGGTAGAGCAGCGTCGTGCTGCGATCTGTTGAGACTCAGCCCTACGCCAGGTGATTCGTCCGCGGACGAGTTGATATGTTTCATTCTAATCTATCCATCTATCCACTGATGATGAATATACTGGGGGAAGGGATAGTCTTTTAAAAATCACTAGGACACGAATGTTATTGTACAGGTTCGTATGTTGCATGGACATGAATGTTATCATTGTGTTTTTTTGTTGTGTCGCATGAAATTCGGCGAGCTCAAAATCCGCGCACTGTGAGTCGCACGGCGACAATTCGACGGGCCTTCTAGAACATGAATGTTACCGTATAATACCGTATATATTTAACATTGAACTTGTACAACATTGATGAAAATTATAATCACAACATCATTATTATGATGATAATGAATATAATTCAGATTATATACGAGCACAAATCACTAATATAATATTTGCAGAGCACACAGAGCGCTATGGATTATGTAAAATTTTAAGGACATGAACGCTTTCATAAAATACCTGTATTAGATTATATATAAGCACAAATCGCTGGCACTCGCCGGCCGCTGCCGCGGCACGCTCGCTTCGCTCGCTCGGCTCGTGCTGTTCGTTGGTTCATATACTAACCTAACCTAACCAACCAACCAACCAACCAACCAACCAACCAACCAACCAACCTACTAAACCTACTAGTACTACTAGAGTTTGCGCACAGGGCGCTCTGGCTTTTGTAAAATTTTTTAAGGACATGAACGTTTTCATAAAAAACCTGCATAAAATTCGACAAACAACAATTAAATTCTATATAAGCACAAATCAATTGATTCATATACAAACCTAACCTAACCAACTAACCGATAACCCACGTCGGTAAATCCCTGACATCCCTGCAAGTGTTAAATAAACCATTAGATTCTATATAAAGCACACGATACCGGCACTCGCCGGCCGCTGCCGCGGCACGCTCGCTTCGTTCGGGCTTAATGACATGAATGTTACCGCGCATATATGAACACTTCGAACACAGAGCTCTCAGCGCGTGGACTTTAGTATAATGGACATGAATGATATCGTAAAAAAACCTATACATAATATTCAACTTTTACAACTTTGACAAAAATTATGATCACAATCTGCTCTGGGCTATTATTGAGTAGGCTCTGTGGGCAACATCCCATTCAGGCTGGCCGGATAAATTTGCCTTCCCTAAAAAGGGAGGGAGAGGGGGGGTATTAATAACAAGGCTCTGTTGGATAGATTCCCTAAAAACTTCTACAATATTTATAAGTTTCAACAAAAAATACAAAAAACCAAACAATTATAATAACTAAGCAAAAAAAAACAGCATTCATAACAGTTAGTCATAACTGCCGCACTCAGATACGTAAAATAACGTTCATGTCCGTACCGTTAACGTCAAAAAATGACTGAATTCAAAACTAGTCTCTATTCTTGCCGGGTCTATGGTCTAGATTTGAATGAAAATTTTTGACATACTCATTAAAGTTAATTGACGTCTCTGAGTGCGGCAGTAAATTGTTCAAATAATATATTTTTTTTTCATACTATAAAGGAAAAATGAGAAACATTAAATAATTTAACATCATCATCATCATCATCACCACCATCTTCATCAAACCACCACCACCACCACCACCACCACCACCACCACCACCACCATCATCATCATCATCATCATGACCAGCCCTTTTATGTCCCTAATGCTGGGGCACGGGCCCTCCCTATGGATGGAAGAATATAGGGAGATTGGGCCATAACCCACCACGCTGGCCCAGTGCGGGTTGGTGGATATTAACAACTGCAAATGCATCCGGGACCAACGGCCTAACGTGCCTTCAGAAGCACTCGGAGAAACTCGATATAATAAATTTTTGGTCACCCATCCAATGACCGGCCTTCGCGAACATTGCTGAGTTTACGCAATCGTAGTCCAAACGCGGTATGCCACGGCCCTACCCTAGTGAGCTCCTAAAAAAAAAGGCTCCGCGAAAAAAAAAAAAAAAGGGACAAATTAAAACTAAAATACATAATTATTTTTAAATAAATTTAATTAAAATTAAATTAATTTGAACAAAAACAAAAACAAAAACAATTTATGTACATACACAATGACATAACAGACACATTTAAACAATTCATTTTATTTTTCTGCAAACCATCGACTTAGTCATTCTGTGCGCTCCGCCTAGTTCCATCAGAACGGAACCCGTAGGTATTTGCTTCGACAGTAGTATACACGAGAGCGTGTGCGGCTTGGTGGAACCGGAGTATCGTTGGGGCTGAGTCGAGTCAAAGGACGTGCGCGCGGCGCGCTAAGTGTGGTTTGGTGCGTACGACATGTCCAGAGACACAAAACAAGGCGTTCAAACGATATTTTACACAATATTAATATGCTCAATATGATCAAGTGGTGGTTACGAATCTAATTAAGAGTTTGAACTCTTTAGATATTTTCGATTTGCTGCTACAGTAGTCGGTTGTGGTGTATTTGTGGTTTGGTTCTTCCAATGCTACTTTTATAAACTTTGTCGACAGACGAATGTATGTTTTCATCATTTGTACAAACTGTCCGTAAATGGTCACACACGAGTTTATACTTTTAAAAAGTTTCTCTCGTGGTTCGTGCAAAGCAGTTTTTTAAAAACTGTTAATATTCAATGTTATTTTGATGGAACCTCTCCAGCACCGGGCGACCGAATATGTGTCTACGTTCACTGTTAGAAAACTATATTACAATGAAACGTGAAATAGTGTTTCTATGCGAACGATCAATTTGGGCGTATACAACGTACGCTAAAAATTACGATATCACCACATTGGTGGTGGTTTTCGTCATTTTACTTGCTTTGAATAAATCACGCTCCGCCAGACGTGTTCAACGTCTGAATGGAGGTCTGCTGATTTTGAGAGTAGTAACATGTCGAAGTTGCTCTCTCGTGTGAGAGGAGTCCGCCGCGTCTGACGCGCGCGCGGACGACCGAGTACGAGAAAGTTCCCTGGTTGATCCTGCCAGTAGTTATATGCTTGTCTCAAAGATTAAGCCATGCATGTCTCAGTGCAAGCCGTATTAAGGCGATACCGCGAATGGCTCAATATATCAGTTTTGGTTCCTTAGATCTTACTCAGTTACTTGGATAACTGTGGTAATTCTAGAGCTAATACATGCAATCAGAACTCTGACCAGTGATGGGATGAGTGCTTTTATTAGATCAAAACCAATCGACGGAGGGCCTCGCGTCCGAAGTCGTTAATTTTGATGAATCTGGATAACTTTTGCCGATCGCACGGTCCAGCACCGGCGACGTATCTTTCAAATGTCTGCCTTATCAACTTTCGATGGTAGTTTCTGCGACTACCATGGTTGTCACGGGTAACGGGGAATCAGGGTTCGATTCCGGAGAGGGAGCCTGAGAAACGGCTACCACATCCAAGGAAGGCAGCAGGCGCGCAAATTACCCACTCCCGGCACGGGGAGGTAGTGACGAAAAATAACGATACGGGACTCTTACGAGGCCTCGTAATCGGAATGAGTACACTTTAAATATTTTAACGAGGAACAATTGGAGGGCAAGTCTGGTGCCAGCAGCCGCGGTAATTCCAGCTCCAATAGCGTATACTAAAATTGTTGCGGTTAAAAAGCTCGTAGTTGCATTTGTGCGCCGCGCTGTCGGTGCACCGCATCCGCGGTGATACTGACACGTTTGCGGAGCATATCGTCGGTGAGCCGACGGTAAAACGTCGGTTCAATATCAAAATCCTATCGCGGTGCTCTTCAGTGAGTGTCGAGGTGGGCCGACAATTTTACTTTGAACAAATTAGAGTGCTCAAAGCGGGCTCAAAATGCTGCTTGAATATTTCGTGCATGGAATAATAGAATATGATCTCGGTTCTATTTTGTTGGTTTTCAGAACTCCGAGGTAATGATTAATAGGGATAACTGGGGGCATTCGTATTGCGACGTTAGAGGTGAAATTCTTGGATCGTCGCAAGACGAACATCAGCGAAAGCATTTGCCAAAGGTGTTTTCATCAATCAAGAACGAAAGTTAGAGGTTCGAAGGCGATTAGATACCGCCCTAGTTCTAACCGTAAATATGTCATCTAGCGATCCGCCGACGTTAATATAATGGCTCGGCGGGCAGCTTCCGGGAAACCAAAGATTTTGGACTCCGGGGGGAGTATGGTTGCAAAGCTGAAACTTAAAGGAATTGACGGAAGGGCACCACCAGGAGTGGAGCCTGCGGCTTAATTTGACTCAACACGGGAAATCTCACCAGGCCCGGACACCGGAAGGATTGACAGATTAACAGCTCTTTCTTGATTCGGTGGGTGGTGGTGCATGGCCGTTCTTAGTTGGTGGAGCGATTTGTCTGGTTAATTCCGGTAACGAACGAGACTCTAGCCTGCTAAATAGGCGTCGCCATTTAGGTGTGCGTGGCTCTGTCACGCAACTCACTGGCGACGTATTAAAATTCTTCTTAGAGGGACCGGCGGCTTCGAGCCGCACGAGATTGAGCAATAACAGGTCTGTGATGCCCTTAGATGTCCTGGGCCGCACGCGCGCTACACTGAAGGAATCAGCATGTTCTCCCTGGCCTAGAGGCCCGGGCAACCCGTTGAAACTCCTTCGTGCTGGGGATTGGGGTTTGCAATTATCCCCCATAAACGAGGAATTCCTAGTAAGCGCGGGTCATAAGCCCGCGTTGATTAAGTCCCTGCCCTTTGTACACACCGCCCGTCGCTACTACCGATTGAATGATTTAGTGAGGTCTTCGGACCGACACGCGGTGGCTTCACGGCCGTCGGCGTTGCTGGGAAGTTGACCAAACTTGATCATTTAGAGGAAGTAAAAGTCGTAACAAGGTTTCCGTAGGGGAACCTGCGGAAGGATCATTAACGTTGCACGTTGGACCCGCCAGTTGACAACGCTGCGCGTGTTCCAATTGAGCGATAAATATAATCCAGATAAAACACTTGTATTGTTACATTGTAATAATACAATCTCGAAGATGCTGCCGCCACCATCTCTCTCTCGCACTCTGGTGTGTGCAGTGTAGACAGAGGCGAATCGTGTTCGAGCGTCATTCGAGACAGAGTAACTGTGACGGGTCAAAATTCCGCGACCCCAGTGTAAAAATTTCTCTTCTCGAGTGTCCGTTAACACTTGTATATTTTGCGGTTGGAATTTGTGAACGTCGTTTGAACGCGACGTTCGTCGACTTCTAAAACTGTAACAAAAAAAATATTATTGTATTTATAACACTATATAATGATTGTTTGTGAAAACGGACAGTTAAATTTAAACCACTACCCTGGACGGTGGATCACTTGGCTCGCGGGTCGATGAAGAACGCAGTTAACTGCGCGTCATAGTGTGAACTGCAGGACACATTTGAACATCGACATTTCGAACGCACATTGCGGTCCGTGGAGACACATCCAGGACCACTCCTGTCTGAGGGCCGGCTGCATAAAAACAATGACCACACTGCGCCTCGACGCTTCGCCGCGGAGGGGACGCATTTGACGGTTCTTCGTGTCAATTTTATTGCCGCGAGGTGCGTCTAAATATTGTGCGTTGCACAATTGACCGTTGTTGCGCGTGTGCGTCGCTCTCGATGCTGAAGGTGACTCTTCGTAGAAATATAGTGAGAGTGCTTTCAATGTTCGTTGCAGCGACGCGCCTCTATCGGGTGTGTTGTCTCTTAGAGACGATGTGACGATAGCAGAGCAGAGCAGCGCAGCGACAACACTGTCTGTAGGCGGACTCGACGTCCGAAGAGGCGCGTCGACGCCGTCGCCGCCGCCGCCCCCTTTGTTGGTGGCGGCGGTTGTGCGTCGTCGTCGTAGCGCTGACGGATATCGTGTCTGCCTCCAATTTTATCGTTGGCCTCAGATCAGGGAGGATCACCCGCCGAATTTAAGCATATTAGTAAGCGGAGGAAAAGAAACTAACTAGGATTTCCTTAGTAGCGGCGAGCGAACAGGAATATAGCCCAGCACTGAATCCCGCGGTTGTCACGGCCGCGGGAGATGTGGTGTTCGGGAGGTTCCGCTTTCTCGTCGTCGCGTCTCCCGTCCAAGTTCGTCTTGAACGGGGCCGTTTTCCCGTAGAGGGTGCCAGGCCCGTAGCGACGGAGGGCGGCGGCGAGAGGGACTCTCCTCAGAGTCGGGTTGCTTGAGAGTGCAGCCCTAAGTGGGTGGTAAACTCCATCTAAGGCTAAATATTACCGCGAGACCGATAGCGAACAAGTACCGTGAGGGAAAGTTGAAAAGAACTTTGAAGAGAGAGTTCAAGAGTACGTGAAACCGTTCAGGGGTAAACCTGCGAAACTCGAATGAACGAACGGAGAGATTCATCGTCACTCCTCGGCGTGCGCGTGCCGCACACGATGCGGCGTGGCCTCGGCCGCGCTCGTCACTGTCGTCGCGCGTCGACGTCCGGGGACGGCGTGCACTTCTCTCTTAGTAATGCATCGCGACCCGTTCGATGTCGGTCTAAGCTCCGTTCGGGAGCCCAATCGTCCCTCTAGGGGGGCGGCTGGACCGTGACGGTAGCCGACCGGCCGTCGGACGGTATCAACAATGAAACGCGCACGCGTCTTGTACGCGTCCGGCCCGACGCAAGGTATCGTCTCTATCGTAGTCCTGCCGTAGTGCGGACTTCGGTACGGCGCGCCTGTGTTGCCGCCGTGCTGTCTCGGACTGTGCGCGTCTCTGTCTGCGATGATTCAGTTTCGGGCACTCGCAGGACCCGTCTTGAAACACGGACCAAGGAGTCTAGCATGTGTGCGAGTCATTGAGATTTGTAAAACTGAAAGGCACAACGAAAGTGAAGGCGTGCGCTTGTCGCGCGCTCAGGGAGGATGGAGCGTCGGTCTAGGTCGACCTCTCGCACTCCCGAGGCGTCTCGTTTCCAATCTGTGAATGCAGGCGCGCTCTGAGCGCAGATGCTGGGACCCGAAAGATGGTGAACTATGCCTGGTCAGGTCGAAGTCAGGGGAAACCCTGATGGAGGACCGTAGCGATTCTGACGTGCAAATCGATCGTCGGAACTGGGTATAGGGGCGAAAGACTAATCGAACCATCTAGTAGCTGGTTCCGTCCGAAGTTTCCCTCAGGATAGCTGGCGTCGATTTGAACAGTCTCATCCGGTAAAGCGAATGATTAGAGGCATTGGGGCCGAAACGACCTCAACCTATTCTCAAACTTTAAATGGGTGAGAACTCCGGCTTACTCGAACGATGAAGCCGGAGATCTGATGACGGTGCCAAGTGGGCCAATTTTGGTAAGCAGAACTGGCGCTGTGGGATGAACCAAACGTAGTGTTAAGGCGCCTAAAAAACGCTCATGGGACACCATGAAAGGCGTTGGTCGCTCATGACAGCAGGACGGTGGCCATGGAAGTCGGAATCCGCTAAGGAGTGTGCAACGACTCACCTGCCGAAGCAACCAGCCCTGAAAATGGATGGCGCTGAAGCGTTTTGCCTATACACTACCGTTACCGGCATGTGTGACATTCGGTGTCATTAAGCCGTAACGAGTAGGACGTGCGCGGCGGAGAGCGCAGAAGGGTCTGGGCGTGAGCCCGCCTGGAGCCTCCGTCGGTGCAGATCTTGGTGGTAGTAGCAAATACTCCAGCGAGGCCCTGGAGGACTGACGTGGAGAAGGGTTTCGCGTGAACAGTAGTTGCTCGCGAGTCAGTCGATCCTAAGCTCAAGGAGAGATCTTATGTCGATGTGGCGTGTTTATTAAAATTTATTTTTGGATAAATAACGCCCTTTGAGCGAAAGGGAATCCGGTTCCTATTCCGGAACCCGGCAGCGGAACCGTTTCAAAAATCGTTCCCTCGTTTCAAAGCGAGTGTTCGACGGGGTAACCCAAAGTGGCCTGAAGACGCCGCCGAGAGGTCCGGGAAGAGTTTTCTTTTCTGCCTGAGCGTTCGAGTTCCATGGAATCCTATAGAAGGGAGATATGGTTCGGAACGCGAAGAGCACCGCATTTGCGGCGGTGTCCGGATACTCTCTGCGGACCTTGAAAATTCAGGTGAGGGATGTACGCGGAGTAGTCGCGCCGGTTCGTACCCATATCCGCAGCAGGTCTCCAAGGTGAAGAGCCTCTAGTCGATAGAATAATGTAGGTAAGGGAAGTCGGCAAATTGGATCCGTAACTTCGGAATAAGGATTGGCTCTGAGGACCGGGGCGTGTCGGGTTTGGACGGGAAGCGGATGCGGCCGGTGCCGGGCCTGGTCGATGCCTCATCCTCACGGGTGGGGCGGAATCCGGACCCGCGTTCCGGCCTTCCGCGGATCTTCCTAGCCGTAAGGCCGTGTCGATTTCGTCTCGTGCGCGATTGGCGCGGTTCTGTACGACCGCCGTTCAACGGTCAGCTCAGAACTGGCACGGACAAGGGGAATCCGACTGTCTAATTAAAACAAAGCATTGCGATGGCCCTCGCGGGTGTTGACGCAATGTGATTTCTGCCCAGTGCTCTGAATGTCAACGTGAAGAAATTCAAGCAAGCGCGGGTAAACGGCGGGAGTAACTATGACTCTCTTAAGGTAGCCAAATGCCTCGTCATCTAATTAGTGACGCGCATGAATGGATTAACGAGATTCCCACTGTCCCTATCTACTATCTAGACAGTTCGGGCACCCAGAGAAGTACTGCCGTTCAGGGGAGACCGTGTGTGGTAAGTGTGGCGACACCGGCCATAAGAGCTCGGAGTGCCAGTCGACCACCCAGTGCTGCGCTACCTGCAAGCGTTTCAAGCGCAGGGAGGCGAATACGCACACCACTGCCGCGGCCACATGCCCCGCGCGTCTCCATGCTGAACAGCAGGCCGTCAACATGATTAAGTATGGATAGTTCTCCTATACTTCGCATCGGGCAGTTGAACGCTCAAGGCTCAGAAGCTGCGGCTAAGGAGATACCAGCTATCATTCGAACCTACCAGCTAGATGTAATTCTAGTTCAGGAACAATATGGTGAAATACCGGGTCTCCTTCAGTGCAGCCAGAGCTCTCTAGCTGGCGTCTTAGTGCCGAACGGAAACATTGCTTGCACAGTGTTACATCACCTCAGCAATAGTCATTGTTTCGTAGTCCATATCGCCTACCGGAATGTGAGTATCCATATGGTTTCGGCTTACTTTCAGTACTGTCAAGATATCAGTAACCACATTCGACATTTGGAGTACGTGTTGGACCAACTCGCTGGTAAGCTCGTGCTTATTGGCGTGGACAGCAATGCGCACTCCCCAATGTGGTTCTGTGAAGAGAGACAATACCTGGGACGTGGCAGAGATACGGAGTACAGAAGGAACAACATGGAGAGTTTTATACTCGGGAGGGACCTTTTGTTACATAACGCACCTGATCAGCCACCGACGTTTAGTGGGCCGAACGGGGAATCGAATGTGGATCTCACCATAACTACCAGAGGGGTTAGTATCGGAAACTGGACTGTGCACATAGGCGCTAGCATTAGCGATCATCAACTGATCACCTTTGAGATCAACATTGGACCTTCATCTTCAAGGTTAGTGGATAAGGAATTTGGGTTACCGGCACCGTTCAGAGTGAGAGGGGTGGATTGGGCCAGGTTCTCATCTACGTTACATGCCCGCATCGGATATCTCAATCACAACCTTCCAGCTCCGTTGTACTGTGAGAGGTTCACCGACATCCTGCTGCGCACAGCTCGTGAGGTCATCGGGCAACGAGCCAGACGGAACGAGGGAGGCTACGAGTGGTGGTCACCGGAGCTCGATAAGATACGCCAGAGCGTCAGCAGAGCACGTCGCAAATGGCAAGGTTCCCGCCGTTTCGGTGGAACTCGAGAAGAGCAACTTCATGCATCGCTTCGCTCCATCCGGAACCTATATAAGGATGTCATGAAGAAAGCAGAACTTGAGTTCTACCGAACCATAGCCGAATCGGGAAACGATGACCCCTGGGGTGCTGCGTACCGCATGGCGAGTGGCAGATTTCGTCCGCCGCCGAACGTCATCAACGGTATGAAACTGCTTGACGGGTATTCTTCCGACTCCAGTGACTCGATGAACGCTCTTTTATCCTCACTGTACCCAGACGACAAACCTGAAGCTGATTCCTCGTACCACCGGAATGTGCGTATTGCCGCGGCTTTTGCCCCATCCGGAGATGATACGTCAGAAATGAGTAAGTCTTCGCTTGGGGAGATAGTCAAGGCACTACCGAATACCGCTGCCGGTGCTGATGGAATAACGGCTAAAATTGTCAAGTGGGCTTGGAAGGCAGCGTCAGATGAGATGTGGCATATGTACAATCTGTGCATCAAGCAAGGTGTTTTTCCTGACATCTGGAAGACAGGCAAGTTACTCGTTCTGCCAAAGGGGAATGGTAAACCTCTGTCTGATCCTAAAGCTTACAGGCCGATTACCCTATTGCCGATTTTAGGTAAGATTTTGGAACGCGTCATAATCCTCTGCGCTCCCTGTTTGTACCGGAATATTTCCAATGCGCAGCACGGTTTCAGGAAGGGCCGGTCTACGGTGACGGCGCTCAAGTCTATTAGCGACCTAACTGACAACAGTGCTGCTCAGTATGTACAACTGATCCTTTTGGACATTTCAGGTGCTTTCGACAACGCGTGGTGGCCTATGGTCCTTGTAAAAGCCAAGCAGGCAGGCATTTCGCCCAACATTTACAGAATCCTGGTCAGTTACTTCACGAATCGGCGGGTGGGTCTCTTTGTGGGGAACCAAACGTCTTGGAAAACCTGCACCATGGGATGTCCACAGGGGTCGGTATTGGGCCCGACACTTTGGAACCTTCTCTTGAACGATCTGCTTTTGTTGCCGCGTCCCGAAGGTGTTCATGCCATGGCGTATGCCGACGACGTCACGATTGCGATTGAGGCTTCATCGCGCTCCGAGATCGAGAGAAAGTCCGCGTTCATGCTAGGGTTAGTATCCGAATGGGGAGAGCGCAATCGTCTTAGCTTCTCCCCGGGAAAAAGTCTTAGTATGACCTACAAAGGTAAATTCAAACGAGCTCCGGTTATCAAGCTTGATGGAGCCTCGATCGCAAGCGTGTCCCAGGCTAGAGTTTTAGGCGTGACCCTGGATGATGCTAGGTCCTACATGCCGCATGCGCGTTTTATAGGCGAGAGCGCATCGAACTGTTTCGGCAAGGTTTCGCGAGTTTCCGCGTCGAAATGGGGAGTGCGCTTCAGGGCCTTACGGTTTTTATACCAGGGCACTTACGTCTCTGTTTTGTGCTACGCTGCAGCTGTATGGTATCGACGCTCATCTGTGTTTGTAGTGAAGAGAGCGTTGCTCAGTACACAGAGGCCGGCGTTAACACTGTTGACGAAAGCTTACAGGACGTGCAGTTCAGCAGCGTTACCCGTGCTGGCTGGAGTTTTCCCTGCCGACCTGGAGGTTGTTCGGGCAGGACGTTTTGCGGAGGAGGGAACCCAACTGGCCCCCAGGGAGCGCCGAGGACTTCGGCGTTCCATAAAGGAGGATATCATTTCAATTTGGCAAGAACGTTGGAAACAATGCGAGGACGGACGCGAACTATATCGTTTCTTCCCGGATATTGCTGTGAGGCTCTCTAGCAACTGGATCGAACCCGACTACGTCGTCTCTCAGATCCTCACAGGGCACGGGTGCTTCAGACAGCGATTACATCGTTTTTCGCTGTGCGAGTCTGCACTCTGCCCTTGCGACATCGGCGTTGAGGAGAGCCGCGACCACGCGTTATGGGAATGTTCGCTGTACGTCGAGTCCAGATGTACCATGCTTGATAAGATTGTCGTGAAAGAACCTGGCCCAGTATATCACCAGGACCTCATTAGTTGCCGTAGTAATTTCGAAGCACTGCGCGAGTTCGCGCACTCCTGGCATTCCATTCGAAGATTATTCGAGTAGGTCAACTGTTATATCTCGAGAGTAGCCCGACGCGAAGTACCGTACTGTGGCGCCTTGCCCCAGAAGGGGGAGAGTAGGCAAATAGAGGGGATGGAAATAGAACTTGTAGGGAGTCAAGCAAAGCGCAGCCGGGGAAAGAGTCCATACAAGTACCCCTGCGCTCTCCCGCGATTCGGTCCGTATGCCATGATTGGTAGGAAGGACCATGGGTTGGTGGTGGGTTTGTCCCTATCTACTATCTAGCGAAACCACAGCCAAGGGAACGGGCTTGGGAGAATCAGCGGGGAAAGAAGACCCTGTTGAGCTTGACTCTAGTCTGGCATTGTAAGGAGACATGAGAGGTGTAGCATAAGTGGGAGATCGCTCGCGGTCGTCGCTGAAAAACCACTACTTTCATTGTTTCATTACTTACTCGGTTGGGCGGAAGCGGTGCGCGGTCGATAATATCGGCGGGCGTACGGTGTTTCGTTCCAAGCGTGCAGAGTGGTGACGTGGCGGCAACGCTCGTCACCGTTAAACTCCCGCGTGATCCGGTTCGAGGACACTGCCAGGCGGGGAGTTTGACTGGGGCGGTACATCTGTCAAAGAATAACGCAGGTGTCCTAAGGCCAGCTCAGCGAGGACAGAAACCTCGCGTGGAGCAAAAGGGCAAAAGCTGGCTTGATCCAGATGTTCAGTACGCATAGGGACTGCGAAAGCACGGCCTATCGATCCTTTAGTATAAAGAGTTTTTAGCAAGAGGTGCCAGAAAAGTTACCACAGGGATAACTGGCTTGTGGCAGCCAAGCGTTCATAGCGACGTTGCTTTTTGATCCTTCGATGTCGGCTCTTCCTATCATTGCGAAGCAAAATTCGCCAAGCGTTGGATTGTTCACCCATCAAAAGGGAACGTGAGCTGGGTTTAGACCGTCGTGAGACAGGTTAGTTTTACCCTACTGATGGCTCGTCGTTGCGATAGTAATACTGCTCAGTACGAGAGGAACCGCAGTTTCGGACATTTGGTTCATGCACTCGGCCGAGCGGCCGGTGGTGCGAAGCTACCATCCGCGGGATTATGCCTGAACGCCTCTAAGGCCGAAGCCAGCCTAGCCGAATTCGGCAAGGATATGCTCACTGTGGAGCCCCGAGAGTCGGGAGGCTCTAAACAATGTGACTTTACTAGTCGCGCTTTACCCACGTGAGGTGCGACGTCGAAGCCCATTTGAATCTCTGAGATCGGTGCGGTCGGTTTAACACGTGCGCCACGGCTCTGAAGGTTCGAATCTACCTCAGTTCGATGTCGGGGCTCGGAATAGTCTGTAGACGACTTCCGTTCCTGGCGGGGTGTTGTGCTCGGTAGAGCAGCGTCGTGCTGCGATCTGTTGAGACTCAGCCCTACGCCAGGTGATTCGTCCGCGGACGAGTTGATATGTTTCATTCTAATCTATCCATCTATCCACTGATGATGAATATACTGGGGGAAGGGATAGTCTTTTAAAAATCACTAGGACACGAATGTTATTGTACAGGTTCGTATGTTGCATGGACATGAATGTTATCATTGTGTTTTTTTGTTGTGTCGCATGAAATTCGGCGAGCTCAAAATCCGCGCACTGTGAGTCGCACGGCGACAATTCGACGGGCCTTCTAGAACATGAATGTTACCGTATAATACCGTATATATTTAACATTGAACTTGTACAACATTGATGAAAATTATAATCACAACATCATTATTATGATGATAATGAATATAATTCAGATTATATACGAGCACAAATCACTAATATAATATTTGCAGAGCACACAGAGCGCTATGGATTATGTAAAATTTTAAGGACATGAACGCTTTCATAAAATACCTGTATTAGATTATATATAAGCACAAATCGCTGGCACTCGCCGGCCGCTGCCGCGGCACGCTCGCTTCGCTCGCTCGGCTCGTGCTGTTCGTTGGTTCATATACTAACCTAACCTAACCAACCAACCAACCAACCAACCAACCAACCAACCAACCAACCTACTAAACCTACTAGTACTACTAGAGTTTGCGCACAGGGCGCTCTGGCTTTTGTAAAATTTTTAAGGACATGAACGTTTTCATAAAAAACCTGCATAAAATTCGACAAACAACAATTAAATTCTATATAAGCACAAATCAATTGATTCATATACAAACCTAACCTAACCAACTAACCGATAACCCACGTCGGTAAATCCCTGACATCCCTGCAAGTGTTAAATAAACCATTAGATTCTATATAAAGCACACGATACCGGCACTCGCCGGCCGCTGCCGCGGCACGCTCGCTTCGTTCGGGCTTAATGACATGAATGTTACCGTGCATATATGAACACTTCGAACACAGAGCTCTCAGCGCGTGGACTTTAGTATAATGGACATGAATGATATCGTAAAAAAACCTATACATAATATTCAACTTTTACAACTTTGACAAAAATTATGATCACAATCTGCTCTGGGCTATTATTGAGTAGGCTCTGTGGGCAACATCCCATTCAGGCTGGCCGGATAAATTTGCCTTCCCTAAAAAGGGAGGGAGAGGGGGGGTATTAATAACAAGGCTCTGTTGGATAGATTCCCTAAAAACTTCTACAATATTTATAAGTTTCAACAAAAAATACAAAAAACCAAACAATTATAATAACTAAGCAAAAAAAAACAGCATTCATAACAGTTAGTCATAACTGCCGCACTCAGATACGTAAAATAACGTTCATGTCCGTACCGTTAACGTCAAAAAATGACTGAATTCAAAACTAGTCTCTATTCTTGCCGGGTCTATGGTCTAGATTTGAATGAAAATTTTTGACATACTCATTAAAGTTAATTGACGTCTCTGAGTGCGGCAGTAAATTGTTCAAATAATATATTTTTTTTTCATACTATAAAGGAAAAATGAGAAACATTAAATAATTTAACATCATCATCATCATCATCACCACCATCTTCATCAAACCACCACCACCACCACCACCACCACCACCACCACCACCACCATCATCATCATCATCATCATGACCAGCCCTTTTATGTCCCTAATGCTGGGGCACGGGCCCTCCCTATGGATGGAAGAATATAGGGAGATTGGGCCATAACCCACCACGCTGGCCCAGTGCGGGTTGGTGGATATTAACAACTGCAAATGCATCCGGGACCAACGGCCTAACGTGCCTTCAGAAGCACTCGGAGAAACTCGATATAATAAATTTTTGGTCACCCATCCAATGACCGGCCTTCGCGAACATTGCTGAGTTTACGCAATCGTAGTCCAAACGCGGTATGCCACGGCCCTACCCTAGTGAGCTCCTAAAAAAAAAGGCTCCGCGAAAAAAAAAAAAAAAGGGACAAATTAAAACTAAAATACATAATTATTTTTAAATAAATTTAATTAAAATTAAATTAATTTGAACAAAAACAAAAACAAAAACAATTTATGTACATACACAATGACATAACAGACACATTTAAACAATTCATTTTATTTTTCTGCAAACCATCGACTTAGTCATTCTGTGCGCTCCGCCTAGTTCCATCAGAACGGAACCCGTAGGTATTTGCTTCGACAGTAGTATACACGAGAGCGTGTGCGGCTTGGTGGAACCGGAGTATCGTTGGGGCTGAGTCGAGTCAAAGGACGTGCGCGCGGCGCGCTAAGTGTGGTTTGGTGCGTACGACATGTCCAGAGACACAAAACAAGGCGTTCAAACGATATTTTACACAATATTAATATGCTCAATATGATCAAGTGGTGGTTACGAATCTAATTAAGAGTTTGAACTCTTTAGATATTTTCGATTTGCTGCTACAGTAGTCGGTTGTGGTGTATTTGTGGTTTGGTTCTTCCAATGCTACTTTTATAAACTTTGTCGACAGACGAATGTATGTTTTCATCATTTGTACAAACTGTCCGTAAATGGTCACACACGAGTTTATACTTTTAAAAAGTTTCTCTCGTGGTTCGTGCAAAGCAGTTTTTTAAAAACTGTTAATATTCAATGTTATTTTGATGGAACCTCTCCAGCACCGGGCGACCGAATATGTGTCTACGTTCACTGTTAGAAAACTATATTACAATGAAACGTGAAATAGTGTTTCTATGCGAACGATCAATTTGGGCGTATACAACGTACGCTAAAAATTACGATATCACCACATTGGTGGTGGTTTTCGTCATTTTACTTGCTTTGAATAAATCACGCTCCGCCAGACGTGTTCAACGTCTGAATGGAGGTCTGCTGATTTTGAGAGTAGTAACATGTCGAAGTTGCTCTCTCGTGTGAGAGGAGTCCGCCGCGTCTGACGCGCGCGCGGACGACCGAGTACGAGAAAGTTCCCTGGTTGATCCTGCCAGTAGTTATATGCTTGTCTCAAAGATTAAGCCATGCATGTCTCAGTGCAAGCCGTATTAAGGCGATACCGCGAATGGCTCAATATATCAGTTTTGGTTCCTTAGATCTTACTCAGTTACTTGGATAACTGTGGTAATTCTAGAGCTAATACATGCAATCAGAACTCTGACCAGTGATGGGATGAGTGCTTTTATTAGATCAAAACCAATCGACGGAGGGCCTCGCGTCCGAAGTCGTTAATTTTGATGAATCTGGATAACTTTTGCCGATCGCACGGTCCAGCACCGGCGACGTATCTTTCAAATGTCTGCCTTATCAACTTTCGATGGTAGTTTCTGCGACTACCATGGTTGTCACGGGTAACGGGGAATCAGGGTTCGATTCCGGAGAGGGAGCCTGAGAAACGGCTACCACATCCAAGGAAGGCAGCAGGCGCGCAAATTACCCACTCCCGGCACGGGGAGGTAGTGACGAAAAATAACGATACGGGACTCTTACGAGGCCTCGTAATCGGAATGAGTACACTTTAAATATTTTAACGAGGAACAATTGGAGGGCAAGTCTGGTGCCAGCAGCCGCGGTAATTCCAGCTCCAATAGCGTATACTAAAATTGTTGCGGTTAAAAAGCTCGTAGTTGCATTTGTGCGCCGCGCTGTCGGTGCACCGCATCCGCGGTGATACTGACACGTTTGCGGAGCATATCGTCGGTGAGCCGACGGTAAAACGTCGGTTCAATATCAAAATCCTATCGCGGTGCTCTTCAGTGAGTGTCGAGGTGGGCCGACAATTTTACTTTGAACAAATTAGAGTGCTCAAAGCGGGCTCAAAATGCTGCTTGAATATTTCGTGCATGGAATAATAGAATATGATCTCGGTTCTATTTTGTTGGTTTTCAGAACTCCGAGGTAATGATTAATAGGGATAACTGGGGGCATTCGTATTGCGACGTTAGAGGTGAAATTCTTGGATCGTCGCAAGACGAACATCAGCGAAAGCATTTGCCAAAGGTGTTTTCATCAATCAAGAACGAAAGTTAGAGGTTCGAAGGCGATTAGATACCGCCCTAGTTCTAACCGTAAATATGTCATCTAGCGATCCGCCGACGTTAATATAATGGCTCGGCGGGCAGCTTCCGGGAAACCAAAGATTTTGGACTCCGGGGGGAGTATGGTTGCAAAGCTGAAACTTAAAGGAATTGACGGAAGGGCACCACCAGGAGTGGAGCCTGCGGCTTAATTTGACTCAACACGGGAAATCTCACCAGGCCCGGACACCGGAAGGATTGACAGATTAACAGCTCTTTCTTGATTCGGTGGGTGGTGGTGCATGGCCGTTCTTAGTTGGTGGAGCGATTTGTCTGGTTAATTCCGGTAACGAACGAGACTCTAGCCTGCTAAATAGGCGTCGCCATTTAGGTGTGCGTGGCTCTGTCACGCAACTCACTGGCGACGTATTAAAATTCTTCTTAGAGGGACCGGCGGCTTCGAGCCGCACGAGATTGAGCAATAACAGGTCTGTGATGCCCTTAGATGTCCTGGGCCGCACGCGCGCTACACTGAAGGAATCAGCATGTTCTCCCTGGCCTAGAGGCCCGGGCAACCCGTTGAAACTCCTTCGTGCTGGGGATTGGGGTTTGCAATTATCCCCCATAAACGAGGAATTCCTAGTAAGCGCGGGTCATAAGCCCGCGTTGATTAAGTCCCTGCCCTTTGTACACACCGCCCGTCGCTACTACCGATTGAATGATTTAGTGAGGTCTTCGGACCGACACGCGGTGGCTTCACGGCCGTCGGCGTTGCTGGGAAGTTGACCAAACTTGATCATTTAGAGGAAGTAAAAGTCGTAACAAGGTTTCCGTAGGGGAACCTGCGGAAGGATCATTAACGTTGCACGTTGGACCCGCCAGTTGACAACGCTGCGCGTGTTCCAATTGAGCGATAAATATAATCCAGATAAAACACTTGTATTGTTACATTGTAATAATACAATCTCGAAGATGCTGCCGCCACCATCTCTCTCTCGCACTCTGGTGTGTGCAGTGTAGACAGAGGCGAATCGTGTTCGAGCGTCATTCGAGACAGAGTAACTGTGACGGGTCAAAATTCCGCGACCCCAGTGTAAAAATTTCTCTTCTCGAGTGTCCGTTAACACTTGTATATTTTGCGGTTGGAATTTGTGAACGTCGTTTGAACGCGACGTTCGTCGACTTCTAAAACTGTAACAAAAAAAATATTATTGTATTTATAACACTATATAATGATTGTTTGTGAAAACGGACAGTTAAATTTAAACCACTACCCTGGACGGTGGATCACTTGGCTCGCGGGTCGATGAAGAACGCAGTTAACTGCGCGTCATAGTGTGAACTGCAGGACACATTTGAACATCGACATTTCGAACGCACATTGCGGTCCGTGGAGACACATCCAGGACCACTCCTGTCTGAGGGCCGGCTGCATAAAAACAATGACCACACTGCGCCTCGACGCTTCGCCGCGGAGGGGACGCATTTGACGGTTCTTCGTGTCAATTTTATTGCCGCGAGGTGCGTCTAAATATTGTGCGTTGCACAATTGACCGTTGTTGCGCGTGTGCGTCGCTCTCGATGCTGAAGGTGACTCTTCGTAGAAATATAGTGAGAGTGCTTTCAATGTTCGTTGCAGCGACGCGCCTCTATCGGGTGTGTTGTCTCTTAGAGACGATGTGACGATAGCAGAGCAGAGCAGCGCAGCGACAACACTGTCTGTAGG
>OZ008338.1:167500-172044 GCA_963931975.1 Cataclysta lemnata
GACTTTAGTATAATGGACATGAATGATATCGTAAAAAAACCTATACATAATATTCAACTTTTACAACTTTGACAAAAATTATGATCACAATCTGCTCTGGGCTATTATTGAGTAGGCTCTGTGGGCAACATCCCATTCAGGCTGGCCGGATAAATTTGCCTTCCCTAAAAAGGGAGGGAGAGGGGGGGTATTAATAACAAGGCTCTGTTGGATAGATTCCCTAAAAACTTCTACAATATTTATAAGTTTCAACAAAAAATACAAAAAACCAAACAATTATAATAACTAAGCAAAAAAAAACAGCATTCATAACAGTTAGTCATAACTGCCGCACTCAGATACGTAAAATAACGTTCATGTCCGTACCGTTAACGTCAAAAAATGACTGAATTCAAAACTAGTCTCTATTCTTGCCGGGTCTATGGTCTAGATTTGAATGAAAATTTTTGACATACTCATTAAAGTTAATTGACGTCTCTGAGTGCGGCAGTAAATTGTTCAAATAATATATTTTTTTTTCATACTATAAAGGAAAAATGAGAAACATTAAATAATTTAACATCATCATCATCATCATCACCACCATCTTCATCAAACCACCACCACCACCACCACCACCACCACCACCACCACCACCATCATCATCATCATCATCATGACCAGCCCTTTTATGTCCCTAATGCTGGGGCACGGGCCCTCCCTATGGATGGAAGAATATAGGGAGATTGGGCCATAACCCACCACGCTGGCCCAGTGCGGGTTGGTGGATATTAACAACTGCAAATGCATCCGGGACCAACGGCCTAACGTGCCTTCAGAAGCACTCGGAGAAACTCGATATAATAAATTTTTGGTCACCCATCCAATGACCGGCCTTCGCGAACATTGCTGAGTTTACGCAATCGTAGTCCAAACGCGGTATGCCACGGCCCTACCCTAGTGAGCTCCTAAAAAAAAAGGCTCCGCGAAAAAAAAAAAAAAAGGGACAAATTAAAACTAAAATACATAATTATTTTTAAATAAATTTAATTAAAATTAAATTAATTTGAACAAAAACAAAAACAAAAACAATTTATGTACATACACAATGACATAACAGACACATTTAAACAATTCATTTTATTTTTCTGCAAACCATCGACTTAGTCATTCTGTGCGCTCCGCCTAGTTCCATCAGAACGGAACCCGTAGGTATTTGCTTCGACAGTAGTATACACGAGAGCGTGTGCGGCTTGGTGGAACCGGAGTATCGTTGGGGCTGAGTCGAGTCAAAGGACGTGCGCGCGGCGCGCTAAGTGTGGTTTGGTGCGTACGACATGTCCAGAGACACAAAACAAGGCGTTCAAACGATATTTTACACAATATTAATATGCTCAATATGATCAAGTGGTGGTTACGAATCTAATTAAGAGTTTGAACTCTTTAGATATTTTCGATTTGCTGCTACAGTAGTCGGTTGTGGTGTATTTGTGGTTTGGTTCTTCCAATGCTACTTTTATAAACTTTGTCGACAGACGAATGTATGTTTTCATCATTTGTACAAACTGTCCGTAAATGGTCACACACGAGTTTATACTTTTAAAAAGTTTCTCTCGTGGTTCGTGCAAAGCAGTTTTTTAAAAACTGTTAATATTCAATGTTATTTTGATGGAACCTCTCCAGCACCGGGCGACCGAATATGTGTCTACGTTCACTGTTAGAAAACTATATTACAATGAAACGTGAAATAGTGTTTCTATGCGAACGATCAATTTGGGCGTATACAACGTACGCTAAAAATTACGATATCACCACATTGGTGGTGGTTTTCGTCATTTTACTTGCTTTGAATAAATCACGCTCCGCCAGACGTGTTCAACGTCTGAATGGAGGTCTGCTGATTTTGAGAGTAGTAACATGTCGAAGTTGCTCTCTCGTGTGAGAGGAGTCCGCCGCGTCTGACGCGCGCGCGGACGACCGAGTACGAGAAAGTTCCCTGGTTGATCCTGCCAGTAGTTATATGCTTGTCTCAAAGATTAAGCCATGCATGTCTCAGTGCAAGCCGTATTAAGGCGATACCGCGAATGGCTCAATATATCAGTTTTGGTTCCTTAGATCTTACTCAGTTACTTGGATAACTGTGGTAATTCTAGAGCTAATACATGCAATCAGAACTCTGACCAGTGATGGGATGAGTGCTTTTATTAGATCAAAACCAATCGACGGAGGGCCTCGCGTCCGAAGTCGTTAATTTTGATGAATCTGGATAACTTTTGCCGATCGCACGGTCCAGCACCGGCGACGTATCTTTCAAATGTCTGCCTTATCAACTTTCGATGGTAGTTTCTGCGACTACCATGGTTGTCACGGGTAACGGGGAATCAGGGTTCGATTCCGGAGAGGGAGCCTGAGAAACGGCTACCACATCCAAGGAAGGCAGCAGGCGCGCAAATTACCCACTCCCGGCACGGGGAGGTAGTGACGAAAAATAACGATACGGGACTCTTACGAGGCCTCGTAATCGGAATGAGTACACTTTAAATATTTTAACGAGGAACAATTGGAGGGCAAGTCTGGTGCCAGCAGCCGCGGTAATTCCAGCTCCAATAGCGTATACTAAAATTGTTGCGGTTAAAAAGCTCGTAGTTGCATTTGTGCGCCGCGCTGTCGGTGCACCGCATCCGCGGTGATACTGACACGTTTGCGGAGCATATCGTCGGTGAGCCGACGGTAAAACGTCGGTTCAATATCAAAATCCTATCGCGGTGCTCTTCAGTGAGTGTCGAGGTGGGCCGACAATTTTACTTTGAACAAATTAGAGTGCTCAAAGCGGGCTCAAAATGCTGCTTGAATATTTCGTGCATGGAATAATAGAATATGATCTCGGTTCTATTTTGTTGGTTTTCAGAACTCCGAGGTAATGATTAATAGGGATAACTGGGGGCATTCGTATTGCGACGTTAGAGGTGAAATTCTTGGATCGTCGCAAGACGAACATCAGCGAAAGCATTTGCCAAAGGTGTTTTCATCAATCAAGAACGAAAGTTAGAGGTTCGAAGGCGATTAGATACCGCCCTAGTTCTAACCGTAAATATGTCATCTAGCGATCCGCCGACGTTAATATAATGGCTCGGCGGGCAGCTTCCGGGAAACCAAAGATTTTGGACTCCGGGGGGAGTATGGTTGCAAAGCTGAAACTTAAAGGAATTGACGGAAGGGCACCACCAGGAGTGGAGCCTGCGGCTTAATTTGACTCAACACGGGAAATCTCACCAGGCCCGGACACCGGAAGGATTGACAGATTAACAGCTCTTTCTTGATTCGGTGGGTGGTGGTGCATGGCCGTTCTTAGTTGGTGGAGCGATTTGTCTGGTTAATTCCGGTAACGAACGAGACTCTAGCCTGCTAAATAGGCGTCGCCATTTAGGTGTGCGTGGCTCTGTCACGCAACTCACTGGCGACGTATTAAAATTCTTCTTAGAGGGACCGGCGGCTTCGAGCCGCACGAGATTGAGCAATAACAGGTCTGTGATGCCCTTAGATGTCCTGGGCCGCACGCGCGCTACACTGAAGGAATCAGCATGTTCTCCCTGGCCTAGAGGCCCGGGCAACCCGTTGAAACTCCTTCGTGCTGGGGATTGGGGTTTGCAATTATCCCCCATAAACGAGGAATTCCTAGTAAGCGCGGGTCATAAGCCCGCGTTGATTAAGTCCCTGCCCTTTGTACACACCGCCCGTCGCTACTACCGATTGAATGATTTAGTGAGGTCTTCGGACCGACACGCGGTGGCTTCACGGCCGTCGGCGTTGCTGGGAAGTTGACCAAACTTGATCATTTAGAGGAAGTAAAAGTCGTAACAAGGTTTCCGTAGGGGAACCTGCGGAAGGATCATTAACGTTGCACGTTGGACCCGCCAGTTGACAACGCTGCGCGTGTTCCAATTGAGCGATAAATATAATCCAGATAAAACACTTGTATTGTTACATTGTAATAATACAATCTCGAAGATGCTGCCGCCACCATCTCTCTCTCGCACTCTGGTGTGTGCAGTGTAGACAGAGGCGAATCGTGTTCGAGCGTCATTCGAGACAGAGTAACTGTGACGGGTCAAAATTCCGCGACCCCAGTGTAAAAATTTCTCTTCTCGAGTGTCCGTTAACACTTGTATATTTTGCGGTTGGAATTTGTGAACGTCGTTTGAACGCGACGTTCGTCGACTTCTAAAACTGTAACAAAAAAAATATTATTGTATTTATAACACTATATAATGATTGTTTGTGAAAACGGACAGTTAAATTTAAACCACTACCCTGGACGGTGGATCACTTGGCTCGCGGGTCGATGAAGAACGCAGTTAACTGCGCGTCATAGTGTGAACTGCAGGACACATTTGAACATCGACATTTCGAACGCACATTGCGGTCCGTGGAGACACATCCAGGACCACTCCTGTCTGAGGGCCGGCTGCATAAAAACAATGACCACACTGCGCCTCGACGCTTCGCCGCGGAGGGGACGCATTTGACGGTTCTTCGTGTCAATTTTATTGCCGCGAGGTGCGTCT
>OZ008338.1:172244-179744 GCA_963931975.1 Cataclysta lemnata
GCAATGCTTTGTTTTAATTAGACAGTCGGATTCCCCTTGTCCGTGCCAGTTCTGAGCTGACCGTTGAACGGCGGTCGTACAGAACCGCGCCAATCGCGCACGAGACGAAATCGACACGGCCTTACGGCTAGGAAGATCCGCGGAAGGCCGGAACGCGGGTCCGGATTCCGCCCCACCCGTGAGGATGAGGCATCGACCAGGCCCGGCACCGGCCGCATCCGCTTCCCGTCCAAACCCGACACGCCCCGGTCCTCAGAGCCAATCCTTATTCCGAAGTTACGGATCCAATTTGCCGACTTCCCTTACCTACATTATTCTATCGACTAGAGGCTCTTCACCTTGGAGACCTGCTGCGGATATGGGTACGAACCGGCGCGACTACTCCGCGTACATCCCTCACCTGAATTTTCAAGGTCCGCAGAGAGTATCCGGACACCGCCGCAAATGCGGTGCTCTTCGCGTTCCGAACCATATCTCCCTTCTATAGGATTCCATGGAACTCGAACGCTCAGGCAGAAAAGAAAACTCTTCCCGGACCTCTCGGCGGCGTCTTCAGGCCACTTTGGGTTACCCCGTCGAACACTCGCTTTGAAACGAGGGAACGATTTTTGAAACGGTTCCGCTGCCGGGTTCCGGAATAGGAACCGGATTCCCTTTCGCTCAAAGGGCGTTATTTATCCAAAAATAAATTTTAATAAACACGCCACATCGACATAAGATCTCTCCTTGAGCTTAGGATCGACTGACTCGCGAGCAACTACTGTTCACGCGAAACCCTTCTCCACGTCAGTCCTCCAGGGCCTCGCTGGAGTATTTGCTACTACCACCAAGATCTGCACCGACGGAGGCTCCAGGCGGGCTCACGCCCAGACCCTTCTGCGCTCTCCGCCGCGCACGTCCTACTCGTTACGGCTTAATGACACCGAATGTCACACATGCCGGTAACGGTAGTGTATAGGCAAAACGCTTCAGCGCCATCCATTTTCAGGGCTGGTTGCTTCGGCAGGTGAGTCGTTGCACACTCCTTAGCGGATTCCGACTTCCATGGCCACCGTCCTGCTGTCATGAGCGACCAACGCCTTTCATGGTGTCCCATGAGCGTTTTTTAGGCGCCTTAACACTACGTTTGGTTCATCCCACAGCGCCAGTTCTGCTTACCAAAATTGGCCCACTTGGCACCGTCATCAGATCTCCGGCTTCATCGTTCGAGTAAGCCGGAGTTCTCACCCATTTAAAGTTTGAGAATAGGTTGAGGTCGTTTCGGCCCCAATGCCTCTAATCATTCGCTTTACCGGATGAGACTGTTCAAATCGACGCCAGCTATCCTGAGGGAAACTTCGGACGGAACCAGCTACTAGATGGTTCGATTAGTCTTTCGCCCCTATACCCAGTTCCGACGATCGATTTGCACGTCAGAATCGCTACGGTCCTCCATCAGGGTTTCCCCTGACTTCGACCTGACCAGGCATAGTTCACCATCTTTCGGGTCCCAGCATCTGCGCTCAGAGCGCGCCTGCATTCACAGATTGGAAACGAGACGCCTCGGGAGTGCGAGAGGTCGACCTAGACCGACGCTCCATCCTCCCTGAGCGCGCGACAAGCGCACGCCTTCACTTTCGTTGTGCCTTTCAGTTTTACAAATCTCAATGACTCGCACACATGCTAGACTCCTTGGTCCGTGTTTCAAGACGGGTCCTGCGAGTGCCCGAAACTGAATCATCGCAGACAGAGACGCGCACAGTCCGAGACAGCACGGCGGCAACACAGGCGCGCCGTACCGAAGTCCGCACTACGGCAGGACTACGATAGAGACGATACCTTGCGTCGGGCCGGACGCGTACAAGACGCGTGCGCGTTTCATTGTTGATACCGTCCGACGGCCGGTCGGCTACCGTCACGGTCCAGCCGCCCCCCTAGAGGGACGATTGGGCTCCCGAACGGAGCTTAGACCGACATCGAACGGGTCGCGATGCATTACTAAGAGAGAAGTGCACGCCGTCCCCGGACGTCGACGCGCGACGACAGTGACGAGCGCGGCCGAGGCCACGCCGCATCGTGTGCGGCACGCGCACGCCGAGGAGTGACGATGAATCTCTCCGTTCGTTCATTCGAGTTTCGCAGGTTTACCCCTGAACGGTTTCACGTACTCTTGAACTCTCTCTTCAAAGTTCTTTTCAACTTTCCCTCACGGTACTTGTTCGCTATCGGTCTCGCGGTAATATTTAGCCTTAGATGGAGTTTACCACCCACTTAGGGCTGCACTCTCAAGCAACCCGACTCTGAGGAGAGTCCCTCTCGCCGCCGCCCTCCGTCGCTACGGGCCTGGCACCCTCTACGGGAAAACGGCCCCGTTCAAGACGAACTTGGACGGGAGACGCGACGACGAGAAAGCGGAACCTCCCGAACACCACATCTCCCGCGGCCGTGACAACCGCGGGATTCAGTGCTGGGCTATATTCCTGTTCGCTCGCCGCTACTAAGGAAATCCTAGTTAGTTTCTTTTCCTCCGCTTACTAATATGCTTAAATTCGGCGGGTGATCCTCCCTGATCTGAGGCCAACGATAAAATTGGAGGCAGACACGATATCCGTCAGCGCTACGACGACGACGCACAACCGCCGCCACCAACAAAGGGGGCGGCGGCGGCGACGGCGTCGACGCGCCTCTTCGGACGTCGAGTCCGCCTACAGACAGTGTTGTCGCTGCGCTGCTCTGCTCTGCTATCGTCACATCGTCTCTAAGAGACAACACACCCGATAGAGGCGCGTCGCTGCAACGAACATTGAAAGCACTCTCACTATATTTCTACGAAGAGTCACCTTCAGCATCGAGAGCGACGCACACGCGCAACAACGGTCAATTGTGCAACGCACAATATTTAGACGCACCTCGCGGCAATAAAATTGACACGAAGAACCGTCAAATGCGTCCCCTCCGCGGCGAAGCGTCGAGGCGCAGTGTGGTCATTGTTTTTATGCAGCCGGCCCTCAGACAGGAGTGGTCCTGGATGTGTCTCCACGGACCGCAATGTGCGTTCGAAATGTCGATGTTCAAATGTGTCCTGCAGTTCACACTATGACGCGCAGTTAACTGCGTTCTTCATCGACCCGCGAGCCAAGTGATCCACCGTCCAGGGTAGTGGTTTAAATTTAACTGTCCGTTTTCACAAACAATCATTATATAGTGTTATAAATACAATAATATTTTTTTTGTTACAGTTTTAGAAGTCGACGAACGTCGCGTTCAAACGACGTTCACAAATTCCAACCGCAAAATATACAAGTGTTAACGGACACTCGAGAAGAGAAATTTTTACACTGGGGTCGCGGAATTTTGACCCGTCACAGTTACTCTGTCTCGAATGACGCTCGAACACGATTCGCCTCTGTCTACACTGCACACACCAGAGTGCGAGAGAGAGATGGTGGCGGCAGCATCTTCGAGATTGTATTATTACAATGTAACAATACAAGTGTTTTATCTGGATTATATTTATCGCTCAATTGGAACACGCGCAGCGTTGTCAACTGGCGGGTCCAACGTGCAACGTTAATGATCCTTCCGCAGGTTCCCCTACGGAAACCTTGTTACGACTTTTACTTCCTCTAAATGATCAAGTTTGGTCAACTTCCCAGCAACGCCGACGGCCGTGAAGCCACCGCGTGTCGGTCCGAAGACCTCACTAAATCATTCAATCGGTAGTAGCGACGGGCGGTGTGTACAAAGGGCAGGGACTTAATCAACGCGGGCTTATGACCCGCGCTTACTAGGAATTCCTCGTTTATGGGGGATAATTGCAAACCCCAATCCCCAGCACGAAGGAGTTTCAACGGGTTGCCCGGGCCTCTAGGCCAGGGAGAACATGCTGATTCCTTCAGTGTAGCGCGCGTGCGGCCCAGGACATCTAAGGGCATCACAGACCTGTTATTGCTCAATCTCGTGCGGCTCGAAGCCGCCGGTCCCTCTAAGAAGAATTTTAATACGTCGCCAGTGAGTTGCGTGACAGAGCCACGCACACCTAAATGGCGACGCCTATTTAGCAGGCTAGAGTCTCGTTCGTTACCGGAATTAACCAGACAAATCGCTCCACCAACTAAGAACGGCCATGCACCACCACCCACCGAATCAAGAAAGAGCTGTTAATCTGTCAATCCTTCCGGTGTCCGGGCCTGGTGAGATTTCCCGTGTTGAGTCAAATTAAGCCGCAGGCTCCACTCCTGGTGGTGCCCTTCCGTCAATTCCTTTAAGTTTCAGCTTTGCAACCATACTCCCCCCGGAGTCCAAAATCTTTGGTTTCCCGGAAGCTGCCCGCCGAGCCATTATATTAACGTCGGCGGATCGCTAGATGACATATTTACGGTTAGAACTAGGGCGGTATCTAATCGCCTTCGAACCTCTAACTTTCGTTCTTGATTGATGAAAACACCTTTGGCAAATGCTTTCGCTGATGTTCGTCTTGCGACGATCCAAGAATTTCACCTCTAACGTCGCAATACGAATGCCCCCAGTTATCCCTATTAATCATTACCTCGGAGTTCTGAAAACCAACAAAATAGAACCGAGATCATATTCTATTATTCCATGCACGAAATATTCAAGCAGCATTTTGAGCCCGCTTTGAGCACTCTAATTTGTTCAAAGTAAAATTGTCGGCCCACCTCGACACTCACTGAAGAGCACCGCGATAGGATTTTGATATTGAACCGACGTTTTACCGTCGGCTCACCGACGATATGCTCCGCAAACGTGTCAGTATCACCGCGGATGCGGTGCACCGACAGCGCGGCGCACAAATGCAACTACGAGCTTTTTAACCGCAACAATTTTAGTATACGCTATTGGAGCTGGAATTACCGCGGCTGCTGGCACCAGACTTGCCCTCCAATTGTTCCTCGTTAAAATATTTAAAGTGTACTCATTCCGATTACGAGGCCTCGTAAGAGTCCCGTATCGTTATTTTTCGTCACTACCTCCCCGTGCCGGGAGTGGGTAATTTGCGCGCCTGCTGCCTTCCTTGGATGTGGTAGCCGTTTCTCAGGCTCCCTCTCCGGAATCGAACCCTGATTCCCCGTTACCCGTGACAACCATGGTAGTCGCAGAAACTACCATCGAAAGTTGATAAGGCAGACATTTGAAAGATACGTCGCCGGTGCTGGACCGTGCGATCGGCAAAAGTTATCCAGATTCATCAAAATTAACGACTTCGGACGCGAGGCCCTCCGTCGATTGGTTTTGATCTAATAAAAGCACTCATCCCATCACTGGTCAGAGTTCTGATTGCATGTATTAGCTCTAGAATTACCACAGTTATCCAAGTAACTGAGTAAGATCTAAGGAACCAAAACTGATATATTGAGCCATTCGCGGTATCGCCTTAATACGGCTTGCACTGAGACATGCATGGCTTAATCTTTGAGACAAGCATATAACTACTGGCAGGATCAACCAGGGAACTTTCTCGTACTCGGTCGTCCGCGCGCGCGTCAGACGCGGCGGACTCCTCTCACACGAGAGAGCAACTTCGACATGTTACTACTCTCAAAATCAGCAGACCTCCATTCAGACGTTGAACACGTCTGGCGGAGCGTGATTTATTCAAAGCAAGTAAAATGACGAAAACCACCACCAATGTGGTGATATCGTAATTTTTAGCGTACGTTGTATACGCCCAAATTGATCGTTCGCATAGAAACACTATTTCACGTTTCATTGTAATATAGTTTTCTAACAGTGAACGTAGACACATATTCGGTCGCCCGGTGCTGGAGAGGTTCCATCAAAATAACATTGAATATTAACAGTTTTTAAAAAACTGCTTTGCACGAACCACGAGAGAAACTTTTTAAAAGTATAAACTCGTGTGTGACCATTTACGGACAGTTTGTACAAATGATGAAAACATACATTCGTCTGTCGACAAAGTTTATAAAAGTAGCATTGGAAGAACCAAACCACAAATACACCACAACCGACTACTGTAGCAGCAAATCGAAAATATCTAAAGAGTTCAAACTCTTAATTAGATTCGTAACCACCACTTGATCATATTGAGCATATTAATATTGTGTAAAATATCGTTTGAACGCCTTGTTTTGTGTCTCTGGACATGTCGTACGCACCAAACCACACTTAGCGCGCCGCGCGCACGTCCTTTGACTCGACTCAGCCCCAACGATACTCCGGTTCCACCAAGCCGCACACGCTCTCGTGTATACTACTGTCGAAGCAAATACCTACGGGTTCCGTTCTGATGGAACTAGGCGGAGCGCACAGAATGACTAAGTCGATGGTTTGCAGAAAAATAAAATGAATTGTTTAAATGTGTCTGTTATGTCATTGTGTATGTACATAAATTGTTTTTGTTTTTGTTTTTGTTCAAATTAATTTAATTTTAATTAAATTTATTTAAAAATAATTATGTATTTTAGTTTTAATTTGTCCCTTTTTTTTTTTTTTTCGCGGAGCCTTTTTTTTTAGGAGCTCACTAGGGTAGGGCCGTGGCATACCGCGTTTGGACTACGATTGCGTAAACTCAGCAATGTTCGCGAAGGCCGGTCATTGGATGGGTGACCAAAAATTTATTATATCGAGTTTCTCCGAGTGCTTCTGAAGGCACGTTAGGCCGTTGGTCCCGGATGCATTTGCAGTTGTTAATATCCACCAACCCGCACTGGGCCAGCGTGGTGGGTTATGGCCCAATCTCCCTATATTCTTCCATCCATAGGGAGGGCCCGTGCCCCAGCATTAGGGACATAAAAGGGCTGGTCATGATGATGATGATGATGATGGTGGTGGTGGTGGTGGTGGTGGTGGTGGTGGTGGTGGTGGTTTGATGAAGATGGTGGTGATGATGATGATGATGATGTTAAATTATTTAATGTTTCTCATTTTTCCTTTATAGTATGAAAAAAAAATATATTATTTGAACAATTTACTGCCACACTCAGAGACGTCAATTAACTTTAATGAGTATGTCAAAAATTTTCATTCAAATCTAGACCATAGACCCGGCAAGAATAGAGACTAGTTTTGAATTCAGTCATTTTTTGACGTTAACGGTACGGACATGAACGTTATTTTACGTATCTGAGTGCGGCAGTTATGACTAACTGTTATGAATGCTGTTTTTTTTTGCTTAGTTATTATAATTGTTTGGTTTTTTGTATTTTTTGTTGAAACTTATAAATATTGTAGAAGTTTTTAGGGAATCTATCCAACAGAGCCTTGTTATTAATACCCCCCCTCTCCCTCCCTTTTTAGGGAAGGCAAATTTATCCGGCCAGCCTGAATGGGATGTTGCCCACAGAGCCTACTCAATAATAGCCCAGAGCAGATTGTGATCATAATTTTTGTCAAAGTTGTAAAAGTTGAATATTATGTATAGGTTTTTTTACGATATCATTCATGTCCATTATACTAAAGTCCACGCGCTGAGAGCTCTGTGTTCGAAGTGTTCATATATGCGCGGTAACATTCATGTCATTAAGCCCGAACGAAGCG
>OZ008338.1:184744-227069 GCA_963931975.1 Cataclysta lemnata
GAGGCGCGTCGCTGCAACGAACATTGAAAGCACTCTCACTATATTTCTACGAAGAGTCACCTTCAGCATCGAGAGCGACGCACACGCGCAACAACGGTCAATTGTGCAACGCACAATATTTAGACGCACCTCGCGGCAATAAAATTGACACGAAGAACCGTCAAATGCGTCCCCTCCGCGGCGAAGCGTCGAGGCGCAGTGTGGTCATTGTTTTTATGCAGCCGGCCCTCAGACAGGAGTGGTCCTGGATGTGTCTCCACGGACCGCAATGTGCGTTCGAAATGTCGATGTTCAAATGTGTCCTGCAGTTCACACTATGACGCGCAGTTAACTGCGTTCTTCATCGACCCGCGAGCCAAGTGATCCACCGTCCAGGGTAGTGGTTTAAATTTAACTGTCCGTTTTCACAAACAATCATTATATAGTGTTATAAATACAATAATATTTTTTTTGTTACAGTTTTAGAAGTCGACGAACGTCGCGTTCAAACGACGTTCACAAATTCCAACCGCAAAATATACAAGTGTTAACGGACACTCGAGAAGAGAAATTTTTACACTGGGGTCGCGGAATTTTGACCCGTCACAGTTACTCTGTCTCGAATGACGCTCGAACACGATTCGCCTCTGTCTACACTGCACACACCAGAGTGCGAGAGAGAGATGGTGGCGGCAGCATCTTCGAGATTGTATTATTACAATGTAACAATACAAGTGTTTTATCTGGATTATATTTATCGCTCAATTGGAACACGCGCAGCGTTGTCAACTGGCGGGTCCAACGTGCAACGTTAATGATCCTTCCGCAGGTTCCCCTACGGAAACCTTGTTACGACTTTTACTTCCTCTAAATGATCAAGTTTGGTCAACTTCCCAGCAACGCCGACGGCCGTGAAGCCACCGCGTGTCGGTCCGAAGACCTCACTAAATCATTCAATCGGTAGTAGCGACGGGCGGTGTGTACAAAGGGCAGGGACTTAATCAACGCGGGCTTATGACCCGCGCTTACTAGGAATTCCTCGTTTATGGGGGATAATTGCAAACCCCAATCCCCAGCACGAAGGAGTTTCAACGGGTTGCCCGGGCCTCTAGGCCAGGGAGAACATGCTGATTCCTTCAGTGTAGCGCGCGTGCGGCCCAGGACATCTAAGGGCATCACAGACCTGTTATTGCTCAATCTCGTGCGGCTCGAAGCCGCCGGTCCCTCTAAGAAGAATTTTAATACGTCGCCAGTGAGTTGCGTGACAGAGCCACGCACACCTAAATGGCGACGCCTATTTAGCAGGCTAGAGTCTCGTTCGTTACCGGAATTAACCAGACAAATCGCTCCACCAACTAAGAACGGCCATGCACCACCACCCACCGAATCAAGAAAGAGCTGTTAATCTGTCAATCCTTCCGGTGTCCGGGCCTGGTGAGATTTCCCGTGTTGAGTCAAATTAAGCCGCAGGCTCCACTCCTGGTGGTGCCCTTCCGTCAATTCCTTTAAGTTTCAGCTTTGCAACCATACTCCCCCCGGAGTCCAAAATCTTTGGTTTCCCGGAAGCTGCCCGCCGAGCCATTATATTAACGTCGGCGGATCGCTAGATGACATATTTACGGTTAGAACTAGGGCGGTATCTAATCGCCTTCGAACCTCTAACTTTCGTTCTTGATTGATGAAAACACCTTTGGCAAATGCTTTCGCTGATGTTCGTCTTGCGACGATCCAAGAATTTCACCTCTAACGTCGCAATACGAATGCCCCCAGTTATCCCTATTAATCATTACCTCGGAGTTCTGAAAACCAACAAAATAGAACCGAGATCATATTCTATTATTCCATGCACGAAATATTCAAGCAGCATTTTGAGCCCGCTTTGAGCACTCTAATTTGTTCAAAGTAAAATTGTCGGCCCACCTCGACACTCACTGAAGAGCACCGCGATAGGATTTTGATATTGAACCGACGTTTTACCGTCGGCTCACCGACGATATGCTCCGCAAACGTGTCAGTATCACCGCGGATGCGGTGCACCGACAGCGCGGCGCACAAATGCAACTACGAGCTTTTTAACCGCAACAATTTTAGTATACGCTATTGGAGCTGGAATTACCGCGGCTGCTGGCACCAGACTTGCCCTCCAATTGTTCCTCGTTAAAATATTTAAAGTGTACTCATTCCGATTACGAGGCCTCGTAAGAGTCCCGTATCGTTATTTTTCGTCACTACCTCCCCGTGCCGGGAGTGGGTAATTTGCGCGCCTGCTGCCTTCCTTGGATGTGGTAGCCGTTTCTCAGGCTCCCTCTCCGGAATCGAACCCTGATTCCCCGTTACCCGTGACAACCATGGTAGTCGCAGAAACTACCATCGAAAGTTGATAAGGCAGACATTTGAAAGATACGTCGCCGGTGCTGGACCGTGCGATCGGCAAAAGTTATCCAGATTCATCAAAATTAACGACTTCGGACGCGAGGCCCTCCGTCGATTGGTTTTGATCTAATAAAAGCACTCATCCCATCACTGGTCAGAGTTCTGATTGCATGTATTAGCTCTAGAATTACCACAGTTATCCAAGTAACTGAGTAAGATCTAAGGAACCAAAACTGATATATTGAGCCATTCGCGGTATCGCCTTAATACGGCTTGCACTGAGACATGCATGGCTTAATCTTTGAGACAAGCATATAACTACTGGCAGGATCAACCAGGGAACTTTCTCGTACTCGGTCGTCCGCGCGCGCGTCAGACGCGGCGGACTCCTCTCACACGAGAGAGCAACTTCGACATGTTACTACTCTCAAAATCAGCAGACCTCCATTCAGACGTTGAACACGTCTGGCGGAGCGTGATTTATTCAAAGCAAGTAAAATGACGAAAACCACCACCAATGTGGTGATATCGTAATTTTTAGCGTACGTTGTATACGCCCAAATTGATCGTTCGCATAGAAACACTATTTCACGTTTCATTGTAATATAGTTTTCTAACAGTGAACGTAGACACATATTCGGTCGCCCGGTGCTGGAGAGGTTCCATCAAAATAACATTGAATATTAACAGTTTTTAAAAAACTGCTTTGCACGAACCACGAGAGAAACTTTTTAAAAGTATAAACTCGTGTGTGACCATTTACGGACAGTTTGTACAAATGATGAAAACATACATTCGTCTGTCGACAAAGTTTATAAAAGTAGCATTGGAAGAACCAAACCACAAATACACCACAACCGACTACTGTAGCAGCAAATCGAAAATATCTAAAGAGTTCAAACTCTTAATTAGATTCGTAACCACCACTTGATCATATTGAGCATATTAATATTGTGTAAAATATCGTTTGAACGCCTTGTTTTGTGTCTCTGGACATGTCGTACGCACCAAACCACACTTAGCGCGCCGCGCGCACGTCCTTTGACTCGACTCAGCCCCAACGATACTCCGGTTCCACCAAGCCGCACACGCTCTCGTGTATACTACTGTCGAAGCAAATACCTACGGGTTCCGTTCTGATGGAACTAGGCGGAGCGCACAGAATGACTAAGTCGATGGTTTGCAGAAAAATAAAATGAATTGTTTAAATGTGTCTGTTATGTCATTGTGTATGTACATAAATTGTTTTTGTTTTTGTTTTTGTTCAAATTAATTTAATTTTAATTAAATTTATTTAAAAATAATTATGTATTTTAGTTTTAATTTGTCCCTTTTTTTTTTTTTTTCGCGGAGCCTTTTTTTTTAGGAGCTCACTAGGGTAGGGCCGTGGCATACCGCGTTTGGACTACGATTGCGTAAACTCAGCAATGTTCGCGAAGGCCGGTCATTGGATGGGTGACCAAAAATTTATTATATCGAGTTTCTCCGAGTGCTTCTGAAGGCACGTTAGGCCGTTGGTCCCGGATGCATTTGCAGTTGTTAATATCCACCAACCCGCACTGGGCCAGCGTGGTGGGTTATGGCCCAATCTCCCTATATTCTTCCATCCATAGGGAGGGCCCGTGCCCCAGCATTAGGGACATAAAAGGGCTGGTCATGATGATGATGATGATGATGGTGGTGGTGGTGGTGGTGGTGGTGGTGGTGGTGGTGGTGGTTTGATGAAGATGGTGGTGATGATGATGATGATGATGTTAAATTATTTAATGTTTCTCATTTTTCCTTTATAGTATGAAAAAAAAATATATTATTTGAACAATTTACTGCCGCACTCAGAGACGTCAATTAACTTTAATGAGTATGTCAAAAATTTTCATTCAAATCTAGACCATAGACCCGGCAAGAATAGAGACTAGTTTTGAATTCAGTCATTTTTTGACGTTAACGGTACGGACATGAACGTTATTTTACGTATCTGAGTGCGGCAGTTATGACTAACTGTTATGAATGCTGTTTTTTTTTGCTTAGTTATTATAATTGTTTGGTTTTTGTATTTTTTGTTGAAACTTATAAATATTGTAGAAGTTTTTAGGGAATCTATCCAACAGAGCCTTGTTATTAATACCCCCCCTCTCCCTCCCTTTTTAGGGAAGGCAAATTTATCCGGCCAGCCTGAATGGGATGTTGCCCACAGAGCCTACTCAATAATAGCCCAGAGCAGATTGTGATCATAATTTTTGTCAAAGTTGTAAAAGTTGAATATTATGTATAGGTTTTTTTACGATATCATTCATGTCCATTATACTAAAGTCCACGCGCTGAGAGCTCTGTGTTCGAAGTGTTCATATATGCGCGGTAACATTCATGTCATTAAGCCCGAACGAAGCGAGCGTGCCGCGGCAGCGGCCGGCGAGTGCCGGTATCGTGTGCTTTATATAGAATCTAATGGTTTATTTAACACTTGCAGGGATGTCAGGGATTTACCGACGTGGGTTATCGGTTAGTTGGTTAGGTTAGGTTTGTATATGAATCAATTGATTTGTGCTTATATAGAATTTAATTGTTGTTTGTCGAATTTTATGCAGGTTTTTATGAAAACGTTCATGTCCTTAAAAAATTTTACAAAAGCCAGAGCGCCCTGTGCGCAAACTCTAGTAGTACTAGTAGGTTTAGTAGGTTGGTTGGTTGGTTGGTTGGTTGGTTGTTGGTTGGTTGGTTAGGTTAGGTTAGTATATGAACCAACGAACAGCACGAGCCGAGCGAGCGAAGCGAGCGTGCCGCGGCAGCGGCGAGCCGAGCGAGCGAGTGCCAGCGATTTGTGCTTATATATAATCTAATACAGGTATTTTATGAAAGCGTTCATGTCCTTAAAATTTTACATAATCCATAGCGCTCTGTGTGCTCTGCAAATATTATATTAGTGATTTGTGCTCGTATATAATCTGAATTATATTCATTATCATCATAATAATGATGTTGTGATTATAATTTTCATCAATGTTGTACAAGTTCAATGTTAAATATATACGGTATTATACGGTAACATTCATGTTCTAGAAAGCCCGTCGAATTGTCGCCGTGCGACTCACAGTGCGCGGATTTTGAACTCGTCGAATTTCATGCGACACAACAAAAGTTTCCAACACACAATGATAACATTCATGTCCATGTAACATACGAACCTGTACAATAACATTCGTGTCCTAGTGATTTTTAAAAGACTATCTCTCCCCCCAGTATCGGTGGATAGATAGATTGATTGATTGAAACATATCATCGACTAACTCGTCCGCGGACGAATCACCTAGCGTAGGGCTGAGTCTCAACAGATCGCAGCACGACGCTGCTCTACCGAGCACAACACCCCGCCAGGAACGGAAGTCGTCTACAGACTATTCCGAGCCCCGACATCGAACTGAGGTAGATTAAGCGCCTTGTACGACACCCACGGGAGAGTTGAGGGTGGTGTCAATAGTAATTTGGCATGTAATCACCATTATAATTTTAAAATGCTTAAAATTTTGTGAACGAGGAATGGTCAGGAACGTTTCTCTTTTAACACCCAGTAATGTACTGCGACTTTCGTGCTCGATAATGACCTAACATAATTGGCGAAACGTGGGTGATAATTCACCGCTGCCTCGGGGGATATAAATAGGCGTGATTTATGCATATTCAAATTCTGTTACACTTTTTTTTTATAGATAAATAAATAAAATCACATATCAAAGTTATGGAATTAATGCATACATACATAAATCACGCCTATATCCCCGAAGGGGTAGGCAGAGGTGAACTAGCACCCACGTTTCGCCAACTATGTCAGGTCCCATGTAATAGGTGGCGAGCCTATTATCGGCGAGCCATTTATCGGGCACAAATTGAATCAATACTTTTAAGACTAAAACGTACAAATTAATCACAGATTTTCCAGCTCAAAGATTTTGTCAAAAAATATTTAAGTATAGGTACACATAATAGAAAATGCACACTCTGAACACTACCCATGCTAACAGCCGGTTGCACAATAGTATATTATGCTACGAGTATGCTACGTTGGTCAATTGCGAGGAAAAACAAACTTGTATTGTTAATTGTTATTAACTTTACCAAATATTATTTTCGGAAAATGGGGCCTACAAAATTTTTGTTCTTTTTTAATTCTCCTTATTATTAGGGATGGCAAAGGGAACCAGCACATACAGCCTCATCTGATGTAGTCTAATTTCTTCAGTATTAATCGCATTAAAACGCGGATGTATCACGTTTTAATGCATTTTGAGAAAGTTTGGCGGCAAATTTACACTAACAGCCTATTGATGGAGACTGACGAGGTAGATCGACCACGAAAATGCTCATCGCCTTTGACCTAAAAACGGTGTAATAATAGTCAATTTACGAGAAATTGTGTTGAAAACAGAATTTAAATAATAATGTTGTCTTTAAACTCTAATGAATCGTCAACTTGTTGCACAAAACTCAAATTAGCGACGATTTTAAGGCTCTTTTAAATTTATCTAATGAAAATGAAAATATGATTTATTCATATAAGGTATGATTACATACACTCATGAATCGTCAAAGAAATTACAGTTTCCAATATTTAAAGTTATAAGCTACACCATCCGTTCGTAAACTACCAGGAGGCTTACTACGAGCTATTATAGCAGGCCTTAAACAGGATTGCTATAAATTCTCATACTATGACCATCTTAAAGCAGGCCTTTCGCAAGCCTGCTTAGCTTGACGTCTTTAAACTGTTCACCTTTTTTTATGTATGGACTATTCGTACCATGACCCCTAAACCAAATGGTTTAAGAGCGTTTGTTATGTCAAATAAAGCAATCTCTAAAAAGTTAGTCCCATAGTAGCTTTTTTCTTAGTTCAAGTGCGTGTTATATGTTGTTGGAGTAATATAAAGGGAAATTGTAGTGATTCTTTGTGGATTATTTTAATTTGAAGTGAAGAAAGAAACGAACTCGTATCCGTCGTAAGTGTTATAAATTTTACTGTGTTGATAACATTCTTATGTTTAATGGGAATATTTTATTTTCCTAATAAAGTACCTATTTATTTGTTTAAGATGTGTGACGAATTCGAAATTTTCGAGTACTTGGAGAGTGAAACTGAAAATCTCTTAGGAAAAAGAAAACATCGACTAAGTACACGAAATATAAATGACCCTTATGAGTTGGAAGAAAGCGATTTTATTAGGGAATATAGGTAAGTTTCTACTACGATATATTATTTCAATACAATATAATATTTAGTCATAATTGAATACATAGGTAGGTAGTCTATGTGGGCAATACGTTTTAGGTAAGTATGATATTGATGATCTACCTATTACCTTAGTAAGTAGCATACATACCTAATGCATTATTATTATATAATGCATTAGGTAATCACGCTTACAATCCCAAGCTCATAAATGGTTTATTGGGCATAGTTGACTTTTGCAAGAATATTTATTTCTTAATTATACTATTGTTATTATAAAGCTGAAGAGTATGTTTGTTTTTTGGGTGAACAAGCTAATCTCAGAAAGTAGGTACTGATTCAAATTGAAAAATTGGTTTTGTATTGGATAGTCCTTATTATGCTATATAATAACCAACATTACTGTGAGGCATAGGCAACCACTAGTTGCTTATAATATTTTAAAACATCAAACACTATTTTATTACAGGTTATTACCGGATTTAGTAAAGGATCTATGTGATGATCTAGAACCAATTTTAAAAACCAATCCTAAAAGATCAAATGATCTTAACATAGAAACAAAGGTAAAAACTTTTAATCTTTAATAATGTTTTTAAATCTGTAATTATTAATTACTATATGTTTGGCCAAAGAAATGCTATTTAAATTAGGATTATTAGGTACTAGGAACAAGGCATCTACCAATCATTGTTCTGAGATTAAGGGCCTGTTTCACAATCAAAAAGTAAGTTCTCAGTAGCTTACTTGGCAGATCTTTTGACAGTTGTAATATGAAATATATGTCAATTGAACTGCAAAGTAAGCTACTTCTAACTTACTTGTCGATTGTGAAACAGGCCCTAAGTATAACTACTTAATTGTAAAAATATCTTATTTGTTGCAGGTTTTGAAAGCTATATATGTGTATGCACATGGGTCATACCAGAAACCCACTGGTATGGCACAAAATGTAGCGCAGCAAACTGTGTCTGCTGTTTTAGCTCAAGTTACTGCGGCAATAAATAACATAGAAATCAGAAATAAGTATATCAAATTCCCGCAAATTGCTGGGCAGCGTAATGAAAGTAAATTAATGTAACTAGATAGATCTAGGAATTATTTTTCAATTAATTATTTAGTTTCATTGAATCTTTATTTCATTTCTTTCTTGGATTATTTTATAGATTTTTTGAAAAATATGGTGTCCCAGGAGTGATTGGCTGTATTGATGGGACACATGTAGCCATCGTCAGGCCGATAGAATATGAAGAGAGATATTTTTGTCGAAAAAACTATCATTCACTAAATGTTCAATTGGTAACGTGTCTTGCATATACATATAAATAATAAAAGAAAAAATACAATTGTAAACAACACAACTTTAATATATTACATACCTACAACTAAAATAACATTAACCTGATAATAACATTAAACATTTATTCAGATTTGTAATGCAGACATGGAAGTCATAAGTGTTGATGCCAGTCATCCTGGTTCAACACACGACTCATTTATTTGGGCTCACCATCCTCTAAAAATACATTTGGAGAACTTAAGTGCAAGAGAGGCATTATGGTTTCTAGGTAATAAATATTTACTATCTAAAAAGTGTCTTAATATTAGTTAAAATAACAACCTATATTATAAATTATAGTCTAGTAAGTATACTTCATACATACAATCATAAATCACGCCTATATAGTAGGCAGAGGTGAATTAACACCCACTTTTCGCCAATTATGTTCGGTCCCATGTAACAGGTGGCGAGCCTATTGCCATATATCGGGCACATATACAAATTTATATTGCTAGGTGGTATGAGAGAAATGCTGCTGCCCATTACTCATTGCTGTCTTTACCCTTAGTCGCCTTGTACGACACCCACGGGAGAGATGGGGGTGGTGACAATTGTATTCTGCTCTGCCGTCCAAATACTACAAATATAGTATACTAGACTATAATTTATGATATAACCAATCATAAAAAAAACATCTTTCTTAAATATTGTCTAAGAAAATTTATTTATTTACATTACAGGTGACTCTGGGTATCCTTTAAGGAAAACTATGATGACACCCATTTTGAATGCAGAACCCAACTCGTATTATTGGCGTATTATGTAGAGGCGTATTATACAGAACGCCATGTTCAAAGTAGAAATGTAATAGAGAGGACCATTGGCGTTCTTAAAGCACGCTTCCGGTGTCTACTGGTACACAGAGTATTGCATTACCAGCCACAAATGGCTGGGTCCATTACAAATGCTTGTGTGATTTTACACAACATTTGTAATGCAGCTAATTTGCCAATACCGGAGCTGTCTGAAGAAGAGGCACAACATGAGGCTTTCATGCAACCTTTTCCACATCATATTGGGGACAACCCCCAAGGTTCGGAGCTGCAGATCGGGCTAGCGACACGGCGTGACCTTGTCAGTTGTCTCTGGGAGCTGCGTCGGGCAACCTAAAGTATAAGAGAAATTATTGTACTGGAGTTCTATTATCTTAACTGTGTTGCCAGACAAGCATACGGACTGTCTGGTTGCGGTTGTTATGACCTTATATTTAAAAATCTACTTAAGGATCTTTTTAACTACCATTATACATAAATACATTTATAATGCCCGATTTTCAAATCCAATGTTTTTCATTAAATAAGTAGAAGAAGAAGTACTTTGTTAATAAATAAATTATTTTTTTATGATTTTTATAGTGTGCCTGGTCGCTATTCCTATCGCTAGCTCATGACCAAACCAACTGTATAAGTACAAGTAGTATCCATAGTAGTATGAATATTTTTTAAACTAATGTAAAACATTAGTACTCCTTATTGTAATTTATAATACATCAAATGCACATAAATAGAATACATATTTTGCAAGGGTGGACTTATCCATAAAAGAGATCTCTTCCAGTGAACAGATGAATGTTAGTATAAATAAAACTTTAATTACATTATAATGTTTAACCAGTAATGTATACCAGAAGTATAACTTTTACCCAATGTCTTCTAAAATCTTAGATATAATTCTATTTTACTTCTTAAATACACCCTTCCTATGTTGATTATTGAATTAGTTTTAATGATTTTTCCTTAAGACGTACTTACTTATAAGTATTTTTAACTTACATAATATTAACTATACTCCATTGATTATAGCAAAAGATAAAATGTAAACAATCTTGATTGTCTCTATCTACGAAATGCTCTTAAAAACAAGAAACGTGTGTTTTAAAAATACACGATCAAATATAGACAAATAAAATTGTTTGCTATTTTGAAATATTGGTCTTACATCATACATACATACATAAATCACGCCTATATTCCTATATGTATATGTATATATGCCTATATTCCTCATCGCTGATTTATCCTTAGTCGCCTTGTACGACACCCACGGGAGAGATTTGGGGTGGTGACAATTGTATTCTACTCTGCTGTCACCACACGGCTATAAATTGGTATTACATATTTTTGTATTTTATATTAAAAGACACATCTCGATTGTTTACATTTTGTCTCTTTATTTATAATGGATGGAGTATATAAATAAATGTCGTTAGGATGTGTCGCTCTTATAATGAGGTGATAAACAGTAGCTCAAAATGCCTGAAGGATTACAAAATTTTATTAAATTGTCTTTAGGAATTACTTTATTTAGAAATTGTTATTCATAAACATCTTGGAAATGAATAAAAATTGTGTCACCTACTTTCTCTCTATCCTTTTTATGCTCTCCATCATCTCACTGAGAATACTCAATGCCCTTGTGACGTTGTTGGTGTTATTCAGTTCAGCCTGTGCCCGCGCCTCTGAAGCTGCAACAAGCCGCTCTCTTGCTTGTGCAGCAGTTAGACGCCTTGGACGCGTCCGACGTCTTGGTGGTATGGTATCACTGGCTGTGGCTGTGTGTGCAGGTCTCGATGCAACACTCTCAGTTGACTCTATTGATAGTGACTCATGTGGCGATGGCACTAGGACTGGGGAATAAGGTAGCCTTGAGGCCGTTCCTGGGGCTGAAGATGGTCCTGGGACTAAGGCTGGTCCAGGGAATGCGACCAATGATGAAGCCGCTTCCGCAATTGCGATTTGGCCCTCAGTTTCAGCATTGTCTTCCTAAAAAGTATTTAAATTGACATGTTACAAAATGCTCATAGTCAAAATCTGTTTAGAGAAAATTATTAAAATCAAAATTCAAGAATTCACTTACAATGTCATCAAGATGTATATTTAAATATATAGGTTCTTCAGATCCATCCGTTGTTGGTTGGGATTGGGTTATGGAGGAGTTAATGGGTTCTAGGTCCTGAAAGAAAATAATATGATGTACCTAAATACCTACAAAAAGTATATTAGACATATGTTACCTACTAGTGTCCGTTTCGATTGCTCGGCCACGACGGAGAATAAGAAAAGCGACTTCGCCATGATTTAGTGCACAATTGTGAAATTCTAATGGTCAAGAGCAAAAAAATGTGCTAGTGACTGTTCGGAAGTTACACGGGTTCGAACGTGGCCGCGCAGTTGAGACGTGGAGAACTGCACGGCTACGCAGTTCTCCTAAACTAAACCTCGTAGAAGGCAATTCTTTTTGTGAATTACAGGTTTTATTTTGTGCAAGAATGTGGAGGTACAAAAACATCAAAGGCTTAATATTTTAGGTAATATTGAACTTCTGCGCCTTTGATACGCGGAGATCCGTTACTCCTAAAAATAAGCTTGTAGAAGTGGCACAAAAAGAATTAGCCTTCTAGAAGGTTTAGCTTAGGAGTAATGGATGGATCTCCGCAGTTTTAACGGCGCGGCCACGACTTTGATTTTCAATATTTCCTAAAATATTAAGCCTTAGATGTTTTTATTACCTCCACATTTTTTCACAAAATAAAACCTGTTATTCACAAAAAGAATTAACCTTCTACGAGGTTTAGTTTAGGAGAACTGCGTGGCCGCGCAGTTCTCCGCGTTTCAACTGCGCGGCCACGTTCGAACCCGTGTAACTTCCGAACAGTCACTAGCACATTTTTTTGCTCTTGACCATTAGAATTTCACAAGTTTGCACTAAATCATGATGAAGTCGCTTTTCTTATTCTCCGTCGTGGCCGAGCAATCGAAACGGACACAATATAGTAACAACTTACTTCAATAACAGGCAAAACTTGCACACCAGGCAAACCTGAGCCATAATCGCTGCCTAACAGTTCCAAGAACTTTACTTCTATATCAGAGAGCTCTTCAGCAGTAGACGGACGCCCACCAGTCCCGCTTCTAGCATCTTTGATAAGTCTGTTTTTGCGTTTCAATTTGGCTTTGAGGTCTATCCAGTACTGAAAAATTCACAATGATAGGTTAATAAAATGAACTTTATATAAGTAAATAAAAGTAATTCACAAAATTACATTATATACATACTTTAGACCATTCGGGCCCTGATTTAATGGCCCCTTCTCCAGTAGAATTCATTAAACATTCGTTTAGAGTGCTCGCGAGCTTGCGCAGATTTGTTATACCCAACTGCAATTCCTCTATGCTCATTTAAAAATTCCCATAAAATTTGCAGCTGGGAATAAGTTACGCGCCTTCTTGCTCGTTGACTGCTTCTGAAAAATATTAATACTTAATTTATCCTCAAAATCACTAATAATTTAACTAATAAATAATTTTGCCTTAATCATGCATAACAAAAGAAATCAGTGTTATTTATTTATTACCTAACACTAAAATTTACAGTTGAATATTTACTATAGATACTTATTAGATAGAATTAAACTTAATGTTTATATTCGTCAATCGGTAGCCTGCTATACATACAATCCAGAATTTACCCACCCTTCAACGTCACAAACTCACAATTCACAAACTTTACCTCTTAGTATAAATACAAATAATGCGTATTCTAATATTATAAATGCACTTACAAAACAAACAGATAAATCACGCCTGTATCCCCGAAGGGGTAGGCAGAGGTGAACTAGCACCCACGTTTCGCCGATTATGTTAGATCCCATGTAATAGGTGGCGAGCCTATTGCCATTTCTCGGGCACAAAAGTCGTCTACTCTGCCGTCACCATAAAACAAACAAATACATAATAATTACTTACGACATTGTTGCAAGTTAAATTCAAAAGAATATTAAGTTATACGATAGTTACACGATAGATTAGATAGTTTTGAGCACTTGAAAATTTGAAATAGTTTGGAAAGATTTTTAGTGCCCACCAACTTGACAGCACGTTCAAGATCGTAAGAAAAAAGAGGTTCAAATCTTTCGTTTTACATCAAAAATGTATCTTTACTATAAATAGTAGTAAAGATGAATATTGAATTTATTTAAAAAGAATCTTTTCTTGATTTACATATGTTATACTATTTTAATTTACGAAACATAAAATTACCGGTAACGGTAAAATTTATTTTTTAGTAGTATTCGAACGACATGTTTTAGAGAGTGAGACATGAGACACTTCGTATAGCTCTGTCTCGTGACATTGTGCACTACGTCAGAGTGACGTCAGAACTAACAGGCCGGAGACAATCTTAAACGTTCACCTTTTAGGAAAACAATGTTTAAAAAGTTCACCTTAGAATGCGTCATGGTACGGATCTAAGCGTTTCTGTTTAAGGCCTGCTTTGAAACTGCTCGGTTTAGACATTGTTTTTTAAAAGCTCTAAGTAAGCCTCCAGGAGGCCTTGTTCTGAGAAGAACGGCCAAAAACCTCAGCAAGTTTGTTCCTCCCTTTACATGAAGTTGAGTTAATGAAAGATGTCACAAAATATTTTAATATATTACATATCCTATTATATTCTATCTTATCATATTAGTTATCATATTTATAAAATATATTTTATTTGAATGTTTATGGACATCTTTCATTGAGTAAAAAAATATATATAATTAGTACTGGTAGTTAGCATAGCTTAATTTACTTGGTTAAAAATAATTAAAACTAATACAGAAATATACATGTCATTTGGTCTCATTACCATACAAAATCTATATCCACGCATCTTTATCGTTTATGTAGTCTATAACCGTATAATATCCCTTTTTCACTAGACTTTGTTTAATTTGGCTTTTAAATTTAAGATAAGGGAGTTCCGTTAAAGATCGTGGTATTTGTATATTTGTATACATTTCCCCAAGAAAGAACGACCAGTTTTATGCAGACGGAATTGAGGAAAGGCTAGTCTAGTTTTATGCCTGGTACTATATTTATGGGTATCACCAACTTTAACAAATTGATTAGAATTTTTATAAACATATAGAATATTATCATAAATATACTGACCAGCTACAGTTAAAATATTTATTTCCTTAAATAATTCTCTTAACGATTCCCTTTGTTTAAGTGTGTATATGGCACGTATTGCCTTTTCTGTATTACATATATATCATTAATATGGACGCTGAGCCCCATAACAACATGCCGTATGACATAACACTATGGAAATAACTAAAGTACACTAGCCTTACCGTCTCGACATTTGTCAATAGTCTTATTTTTTTAACAGCGTATGCTGCTGAGCTAAGCCTCTCTGAGAGCGCCGAAATATGTGGGTACCACTGCAGTTTGGAATCGAGGGTGATTCCCAAGAAAACAGTAGCATCTGTACACTGATTTATTTCATTATTAATTTTTAAATTGGTGCTAAGTAAATGAAGTATGGTATTAACTATGGTTTAATCCATTTTAAAATCGATCTACCCACTTTTGAAATTTAAATAATTTCACTTGGTAAAGGGTAAATACGTAATTATTTCGAAAACCATCAATTATGAAAATAAACCCAATACCACCCAGCAACATACCACGAATCACGTGCCGGTATCTACATGGTAACAGGAGATCTACTATAATTCTCCGAACGAAACTTGTCAATCGAACGAAAATAAAACGAAACTTTGGAAGTGAGCCTACTCTAATACATGTTCGGATGCTCCAACGAATAATTTTAAAAGTACTAGTTTATGCTACGATTATACGCATTACCTTAGTCAATGTAAATTAACCGTATAGTACCAATATTCGTTGGTTGTCAACCAACTAAAAAGTTTCTATACTTTCAAGTAGTTATACAAACTAAGTACTAAGAAGGGTTCAAGAGGACAGTATACTACACGTTTCAAGTAACGTAATAAATTATTAAAAATGTTTCTAAAATTGCTTTTAAAGCACTGCGCTAACACAGTGCTCATTCTACAAGCATTTCTTAGTAGCAATTTGAATATGGGCGCTGACAAGTAACAATTGATTAAATAAGTAAATTATTCCTATTTTCATGAAAAATGTTTTGATTGCCGCTTTAATATGCAGAAATATTAATGCAGATGAATAAATTAATTTTCATTTATATATGTTATAATTATGAATATATTATTATACTCCAGCCACGGTCTAAACGTTCTTCACGCATTGCAGCCTGGATTTTACTCGATACCATTTTAGAAGGATTTCACACGAAATTCACACTTACGAAAATCAAAAGGTAACAATTTTGTTTTCGTTTATTTGAGTTTAAAAATCCGAACTAATGTATGTCAAATTTGAAATTTCTAATCAATTTCAAACAATTTTTGTTCGAACGAAAGTTTCGGTCCGATAAAGAATTATAGTAGGAAACACGCGAAATATCGGCCGCAGTTTCTATTTTCGTTGAATTATAGTAGGCCCCCAGGCCCGCCACCTATTTCATTCGCCACCCGATTGGCGAAAAGTGGGTGCTAATTTACCTCTGCCTACCCCTTCGGGGATATAGGCCTGATTTATCTTAGTATATAAATTCTTAATTTATCCACTGGGGTAAAATAGAATTCCAAATAAAATAATGTGAGCATGTACTTACCGATCCCACTTCAGAATTGTAGTAAAACTCCGTTCATTGTATTAAGACCCATTTAATTCGAATAAATTTGTTATCAGTACTTCAGTGCATTCATTTCTACACCTATTACAATTTCGGAGGGCACGACCACCCAGCTCCGCTGCCCGGCTTCGTATGTCCCTGCTCGCCATCCGTTATCTTTATAATATCTTTATATAGATATTTGAATTAAAACAGTGAACCTGACATATGTATGTAATGTGTTTGTGATGAGAAAAATTAAGATTATTATTTAAAAAGTCAAAGTCAAATTCGTTTATTTATATCTAGATACTATGATTACAATACACTCATGAATCCGTCAAAACGTTAGACATCGAAAACTTTCTATTATTTTTTTAAGACATAACAGAAATGTATAGCAGGCCTGTAGGTGCCTGTGAGAATACTAACAGCAACATCTTGAGACCGGTAGATGACTGGCGGCTTCGATGTAGGAGTGCATGGGCTTGTACAGAATAATTCAATATACAATAATATTCGCACAAACAATATCGATAAATTGATGTTTTTTTTCGATAAGCCTAGTCAATATGGTCAATAAGGTTCCCATAATTCTTTTATACACTGTGTTTGGGATCGAACTTTTGATACTTTACTTATGTATTGTATGATAAATTTTATCGACAAAAACCATACAAATTGGGGTAGCACCCCCCAACCCTATGAATGGGAGCCATTTTAAAATTAAATTCTTCATATTTTATTAAAATAAGCTGGCACTTCAAACAACATTTGTTAAGAAGTTCCAAAAAAAATCAAAACCCTTTTATGACGAAAAATTTTTGAGAGGCCTGTAAATAGCCACCATTTATTTAGGGTATCGACAAGTAAGTTCTAAGTAGCTTACTTCGCAGATCATTTGACAGTTGTAATATGAAATATATGTCAATTGAACTCCGAAGTGAGCTACTCAGAACTTACTTGTCAATTGTGAAACAGGCCCTTAATATAAATTGGTAATAACCGCCGCACTGAACCGAGCGATTCCGTGCATACGTATTCGTAATTACTATGTCCTACGCATACGAATCACACACTACACAAAAACAGGTAATAGGCTCAATGCCACCAACAACTCACCAGGTGCTGCAATGGTCCGAACTCATCGAATCCCGCCACCACAGGCTTATCCCCGGGTCGACCCTGGCTATTTGACTGTTCACTGCCTTTGTAATAGTCAATTCAGCATAACAAATTCACTCACTGCGTAGGTATTATAATAGTCAATAATAGTAAGTGGTCAACACCAAATTAGGAGAAGAAACAACGTTGAGGGCGCGAAATGGCGCGAATGCGACATGCGGATAAATTACGGTTTATTGCGAAACGGATGCAGATCGCGCGCTGAAAGAAGCTCAGTGCTAGTCGCCGTTAGAGCGATATTTTGGCGAGCGAGAAGAATGCACACAGGTGGTGCCAACAGCATCTGAGAGCTAGTGAAACCTCCGAGTAACGGTCTTCCTGTAAGGCTACAAATTTGTAGAATGATGATTTATAGCGGTTCACCCTTAATTGGTATAACAACTTTTGATGTAATATTACTAATTCGAACAACGTTTAAGAAAATAATCACTTTGCATAATATCGATTAACATAATTTTCAGTTCATCGAATGTTTATTTGCGATAACAACATTTGCGCTATCGATCAGAAAGTAATTGTTCAATTGATGTATTGTTTCTGATAATTATTTTCTGAAACTTCTTAGCAAATGTGGTTTTAAATGCTAGCTCATTTCACTACCTTTAAAATAAAACCAGTTTCATGTATAACGACTTTCAATAAACTCGCGAAAATATGAAGAATAAAATTTTAAAATGGCTCCCATTTATAGGGTTGAGTGGTGCGACCCCTATTTGTATGGTTTTTGTCGATAAAATTTATTATACAAGACGTGGGTAAAGTATCGGAATTCCTATCCCAAACACACTTCATTCCTATCCTATTGGCATCTTCCATATTTTCAACACACTTGCTCGTAAATTGACTCTTATTACACCGTTTTAAGGTCCATAATGCAGCATATTATGCACTCGTGCTTACGTACTAGTGAGTAATGGTATATTTTTAATGATTTTTTTTGTTAAATTCTCCCTATATTTTTAGGGAAGCATAGGGTCTAGCCCATACAGCCATGTATTTAGTATATTTAGTCTGTATTCGTGTGTGTGAAACGAATAAAAATGAAATTAATGTTACGTTAAAAGAGGGATGTCACACATTTTAACGCATCCAGGGAGTGCTTGGCGCGAATTTAATGGTAACAGAGTTCATGATGGCGACTGATGAGGTGGTGAAAACCACTATAAATTCTCAACAACAAACACATCACGAGACTTATTTTCAATAATTCCTCATTATTGAACGTCAACACAGATCCTTAAGCATCAAAATCACACCACTTTCATTGCACAAAATCCACTCTGAAACAATTGTTGAATTAATGAAAAAAAATCTGACTGTGACCATTGAAACGCGCCAAACACTCCAAAATGTATGCTTTTTGAATTTGTCCATGGACACTGAATATTTTTACGAATATTAAATTATTTTAGAGTTAGGGCCTGTTTCACAATCGACAAGTAAGTTCGAAGTAGCTTACTTAGTAGTTCAATTGACATATATTACATATTACAACTGCCAAATGATTTGCGAGGTAAGCTACTTAGAACTTACTTTTCGATTGTGAAACAGGCCCTTAATATGATAAATCAATATTTTATTCCATGTATTTATACACAAATTAACTTAACTAGCGTATGTAGAAACACTATTTATTTTGCTGCTGTTTCGGATGCACAGCCGGTTTTTCTGTGCCATTTGAAATATTTGTTTTATTAAATTAATTTTCTGACAGAGTGATGTTTACTGTTAAAAATATGTGGTTTTGTGTCTTAAGTGTCTACGGCAATAAACAATATAAAGATTTAGTGAAACAAAAGTACATTTGATGAGAAAGGCGATGAGCATATTCGTGGTCGATCTACCTCGTCAGTGTCCATAAATAGGCTGTTAGTATAAATTTGCCGCCAAACTCTCCCAAAATGCATTAAAACGTGATACATCCGCGTTTTAATGCGATTTATACTAAAGAAAGTAGACTACATCAGATGAGGTTGTATGTGTGGTTCCCTTTGCCGTCCCCAGTAACAAGGAGAATTAAAAAAGAACAAAAGGAGTGTTTGGCGCGTTTCGTGGTGTCAGTCAGATTTATTTTCACTAATTCAAAAATTGTTACAGAGTGGATTTTGTGCAGTGAAAGTGGTGTTATTTTGATGCACAAGCATCCGTGTTGATGTGCTATTATGCAGAATCATTGAAAATAAGTCTTGTGATGGTGTTTGATGTTGTGGTGAAAACCACGTAAAAAGTGGTTTTGCTCACTTCATCAGTCACCATCATGAACTCTGTTACCATTCAATTCGCGTCAAGCACTCCCTAGATGCGTTAAAATGTGTGACACCCATATTTTAACGTAATATTCATTTCATTCATAATTTCATCCACTCATTATTTCATAAAACTACAGATAAAATATACACTAAAGACATGACTGTATTGGCTAGACCCTTTGCCTTCCCTAAAATATAGGGAGAATTTAACAAAAAAAAAAAGAACAAAAACCAAACTTGTAGGCGCCATTGTCATCAAGCCATCCACTCGCTTTTGATTAATATCATCCATCACACCGTAAAGGTGCTAGTGATGAATGAATGTATAGACAACAGAAAAAGAATGGGAACTATATATTTTGTCACCAGAATTTATATTTCTCATCATATTGTATCACCAAATAAATACATCTATCACCAAGAAATATTTTTGTTATCAGATAAACAAAAAGTTACCAGGTATGAATTATCAAATTAATGTTAATATATGTCCAAAATAAGAGATGGGTTACCAATAAAATATTAGAGCATTACATGAATATAAACTTCGTTCTTATAATAATAGTTTTATTACATAAATAGTAGCTTTGTCCTCAGAATAGTAGATCTGTCACCAAATAAATCGATTATCGAACCCTGACTGCGACTCCTTTTTATTTGTTAATTTGTCACCAATATAATAGTTACATTTTATTTCGTTCAGTTACTAAAATAATTGTATTCGTTACCTATTTAATAAATCAATATTAAATTTTAATGAAAATATGCTCAAAGAGGCGGAGCCAAATCGGTCAAAATTGGAACAAAAATTTCGCCTACTATTTTGTTTGTCTAGCGCCCGAATACAGAAACGCTTCTTACTGCCGCACTCAGAGACGTCAAATAAACAAATTGAAACAATTGTTGAATTCATGGAAAAAAATCTGACTGTCACCATTGAAACGCACCAAACACTCCATAGTTTATGCTTATTGAATTTGTCTATGGACATTGAATATTTTTACGAATATTAAATTATTTTAGGGTTATGATGATAGATCAACATTTTATTCCATGTTTCTAAATACAAATTAACTTTTTTAATTTTTTTTTAATTAATTTATTTTTATTTTGCTGCTGTTTCGGATGCACAGCCGGTTTTTCTGTGCCTTTTGAAAGTCGTCATATTTGTTTTATTAGATTAATATTGTGTCAGAGTGATGTTTACTGTTAAAAATATGTGAATTTGTGTCTTAAGTGTCTGCGGCGATAAACAATACAAAGATTTAGTGAAACAAATGTACATTTGGCGATGAACATTTTCGTGGTCGATCTACCTCGTCAGTCTCCATCAATAGCTGTTAGTGTAAATTTGCCGCCAAACTCTCCCAAAATCCATTAAAACGTGATACATCCGCGTAATAATGCGATTAATACTGAAGAAAGTAGACTACATCAGATGAGGCTGCATGTGCTAGTTCCCTTTGCCATCCCTAGTAATAAGGAGAATTAAAAAAGAAAAAACGCCGTGTGGTGACGGCAGAGTAGAATACAATTGTCACCACCCCAAATTTCTCCCGTGGGTGTCGTAAAGTGGGGCAGCAGCGTTCCTCTTATACCACCTAGCAATAGTACTGCGACTTTTGTACCCGTTAAATGGCAATAGGTTCGCCACCTATTATATGGGATCTAACATAATTGGCGAAACGTGGGTGCTAGATCACCTCTGCCTACCTCTTCGGGGATATAGGCGTGATTTATGTATGTATGTATATAAAAAAGAAAAAAAAGAAACTTTTAGGCGCCATTTTCCGTAATTATTTGGTAATTTTGGTAAAGTTAATAACAATACATTTTTTTTTGCAATATCTACAAATCCTGACAGGTGTTGTCCACTTAATCCTCGAATACAGAAACGCTACTCAATTTTTGAGTCCTACTTAACATTTAAATACTATTAACCTATATCTCGATGATTTTATGTGATTTATTGTGGAATTGATTTTATATTGTTTGGTAACTAGGCAACACAAAACTATTTAAATTGGTGATAGCTTAAATCATACCCAAAAAGAATTATCAAAATCGATCCATAAACGACGGAAGTTTTGCGTGGTCCAACATAAAAAAAACATACGGGTACGAATTGAGTAACCTCCTCCGATTTTTCGTCGTTTAAAAAGAGATGAAACGGACCATGTCAAGAGACCGATGACCGGGAGAGTGATTGGAATGACAATATTCCAATCCATACTGCTCAAGGTTTAAGCTGAGGTTTTACAGCCGGCCGCCTGCCTGACACCAACCCTCTTTGGGTATGCTGTTGTTGGTGGTATGGCCTCCACCATTCGGGTGCCCCAAGATCCTTATGGGTCTATACCGAGCAATCTCCCTTAGTCGGGGCTTGGCATATTCTACTTTAGTTTTTCGCTCCTAGGCCAGCATGTAAGATAGACACATAATAAATAACATTTATAAAAATCGTAATAAAATTTCCATATTATCTGTTTTGATAACCGGAACTGTGGCAAAATGAGACACAATGGTTTATAACAAGCCCCATCTTCCATACAAGTGTCTTCTATGCTGGCCTGGGAGCGACAAAAAACATAGAATAGGCCAGCCCTGTCTCATCCCATGGGTGTCGTAAAAGTCGACTAAGGGAGATTGCCCGGTGTAGACCAATAAGCACCTTGGGGCACCCGAATGGTGGAGGGCAAACCAACAGCATACCCAAAGAGGGTTGGTGTCAGGCAGGCGGCCGGCTGTACAACCGTTCATCGGTCTCTCGACATGGTCCGTTCCGTCTCTTTTCTATACATTCATTCATCACTAACACCTTTACGGTGTGATGGATGATATGAATCAAAAGCGAGTGGATGGCTTGATGACGTCTGACCGATATAAATGGAAGAGGAAACATACTGCGCCGACCCCAGATAGACTGGAACAGGACAGGGAGAAGAACATCTTCTATACTAGTATATTATAAATAGGTAAGCAAGGGTTTGTGAATTTGTGAGATTGTGAGTGATGTTTGGGAGAGGTAATCTCCGAAACCACTGAACCGATTTCAAAAATTCTTTCACAGTTAAAAAAGCTATATTATCACTGATTGCTATAGGCATATTTGTTTTGAAATAATGAGGTTTTAGCCAGATCAATTAACACAATAATTAGTTATCCGGAAAAAAAGCGCCACCGTAAACCTTTTCGTGCGGTGGCTCCACTGTTGAATGTAAATGCAGATGTGCAAGCTAGTAATTGGCGTTTGACAACCTATATTTTGCAATTACCATAATAAAGCGGCCGTTAGCCTTCCGAAGAAAATAAAATAAAATACAATGTACTACAAAAATATACGTTTTTAATAGATCCACAAAAAAGTCCGCGACGAAAGACATCTATCTTTTATGAATATCTAAGTAGCTATAAGGTATGTAAGAAATGTGTTAAAAATAGTTCATATGACGATGTAACCTTTGAAGAGTACTCCAGTACCAATGTGCTTGAAAAAACAAATACCATTTACCCATGACGCTTCTTCGATTGGCATTCAAGTGTTTTTTTAGCAATACGAAATCTTAATACGCGTATATTCCAATAGTCGCGATTGATAAGAAATATTTGACTTGAATTGCGCAGCGCATGTAGGCGCAGCACCTCAGCTCTAAGGAAGTCATAAAGAAAGTGATAAGGCTAGATTCGGATTCAATTTTTGGATGATGAATCAATGAATCACTGTATCAATAATGATTTCCTATAATAATTTAGCATAAGAGATTCGATAAAAATCGCTTGTTCTCTCATTATACTGTGTTGTGATTGATATTTATTTTATATAAAAAATACAAAATTAGCCATCCTCCTTATTTCGTCGTCACTATTTTTTGGCATTTGCTGTTTTGGCGGAAATTTTAACTTGCATTATTCAAAACATGTTTTTTCTATAAAATTTAATTTATAATAGGTAAAGTAGATACGTAAACACAATGTGGTGTAGTTTTTTAAAATAAGCCATCATGCCTATTACATATTTGGTTAAGGAAGAATTCTCTAACGCAGGTGCCTGCCGTATTTATTAGAAGTAGTCACACTTAAATGATGAATAAAATAACTCCTGACTGACGCACTCTGCGACGTAAATGAGTTCTTAATGTCAAAAAATGTCAATTCAAATTACATAGTCGCTACTTTTGGCGGGTCTAGATTTTAATGCAATTTTTAGACATTAAGTGCTCATTAAAGTTAGTTGACGTCTCTGAGTGCGGCACCTAAAGTGAATAAAAATTGTTATTATGATAAAGAGATGATCTGATTACTTCATGATAGATGTATTATAGTATAGATATACTAATATTATAAAGGTGAAGAGTTTGTTTGTTTGGTTGGTTTGTTAAACGCGCTAATCTCAGGAACTGCTGACTCTTTGTGTTGGATAGTCAATTTATCGAGAAAGGCTGTATATAATAGCCCACATTAGCGCGAGCGAAGCCGCGGGCGACCACTAGTCAACCATAAGTAGCGAACATAAGTTTCTGAGCTCACCATGTGCTCATGCGCAGACAACATCCATCCCAACGATCTTGAGCCAGAAAGAGATGGCTACAGCGGCCACAATAGGAGCGAGCGGTCCCGCTGCACTGTTGCTACATGCCTCGACTGCGAAACGCAAACACGCGGCGGCGCCCGCGACAAGAAAACTTGGGCCTTATTGTTAAAGAGATAAGGGTCACAGTGGCGCGGCTCGTTTGGCACCGAGCCGGATCCTTGTGGTCGCGGTCAGTGCGCGCCGCGAATCGCCAGCGAAAGGTCTCCTCGAGAAAAGTCTCTTTGTGTAAACACAGTGTCAATTTTAAATTCGATTGATGGCACAATTAGCTCCCGTGAGTGTCACATTAGCCCCTTCGCATTCCGTTTAGGTGCCTGTGAGTGACAGTGATGCGTGGAGGAATTCCGAGGACTCCTATAAAAGAGAGGTGCGTAACCCATTGTATGGACACCGTGTGACGACAGCTCTACAATCCGCAAGAACAGGTTCGGGTCTTAGTTTTGCTTCGTGGTCATTGTAGCGAGGGCCCTTTATTAAGGTTTGTTTGAGCACGTGTGCGAGTGTTACTGTTATCAAAGAGTATTTATAAACACTACGTTTTAATTATTATGGGTGGTACGGTCGGCAGCAGAGTAGGTGGATTGCCACTTAAGTTGAAACCATGCCATGCCAACGACTGCGTTTGAGCAGTATTTCACTATACTAACAAAACAAAAACTCAAAAATCAATGTTATCGGACAACTTAATAGATTAAGTCATGCGTGCCACATAAGTTGTAAAGCTCTTTCTGAAGTATAGAGAAGGCCAATAAAAATATTGAGCGATTATCTCGATTCTATCTTAAATTACGTGTCGTACGTACAATTTTATAATTTGTTTCAGTGACGGAAAAATGACATAATAATTGTGCAGCTTCTCCTACTAGGCTTGTTTTCAAATAATGATTTTTTTCTACATCGGATAAAACCGCATTATGTATAAGGGATGTATATAAATCTCTGAATGACATCCAATCTCTATAATTTCCTCTAAATTTAGGAATTGAAATTGTCGGCAGTTTTATTTTAGTGCCGTCTTTTACGACTTCACTATTAGAGAATGCTGGAATTACTAACTTTGTCTAACATATTTTTTCTTTTATCCAAGTTTTAGTATCTAAATATTTTTCTTGAGTTTCATCATAAATATCACTACGGAAATAATTCCAATTTTTCTCGTTCTTGTATCGGAACCAAGCATTTTAATTTATCGTGTTGATTTTTAAATGTCAACCAATATTGTTCTAGCAGATCTAATCTCACTTGTAAATATGATTCATTTATACATTCATTCGGGCATTTTTTTAAATTAACTAATAGTTTCGTAATATTTTTGGCAATTTCGTCTAAATTTTAAAATGTATTTTCTCCTGTGATTTCTTGACGAAGTGTCAAAACGAAGTGTCAAAATTGACGAAGTGTCAAAATAGTATTCAAATTTATACATACAGTTTGTCTTCATATAATTTGCGTTGTCGTCTCACCAATTTCGTCTCGCATCGTTTCTCACTCGAAGGACCATGTAAAAGTGTGTTTTGTGTGTGTTTTTATTCTTAATACTTTAATAAAACCAATTGTGTTATAAAACCAAACTTGTATTGTTAGTTGTTCATGACATAGTTAAAACAATAAGTGACAAGACAAGAATCATGACACTTAAAAAGATAAAACAAAAAGTATTTATTGCGTTATCTAACAAAATAGTTCCTAACAGCTTCCGTTACGAAATTTTGTGTGATGTCATGTTTCAGATATGTATTTCCATTAGGTTTAGGAACATTGATACAGTGTAGAGAAGTGTGTATTTATAGATTGATTCTTAGAAGTGTTTGTATTTTGATTGGGCACGTTCCGAGCTGGAACACAACACTCAGGCAATCCTCTAGTATATCAATTAAAATGCAATTTCTCCAATTAGTAGTTCCAGTAATATTTTTTTACGTTATTTCATACACTTTTAATTGTCATGTCACATTTCAAATATCAAAAAATATGTAGAATAACGTGAGTCCCTGTGTACATTAAATAATCTATACTAATATTATAAAGCTGAAGAGTTTGATTATTTCAAAGATTTTGGTGGTTAGAAAAAGAATTTCGAAAAATTATGGTCTTGAGGCGGGAATCGAACCCGCGTCCGCTGCTATCCGGGCAGGTGCCTGACCGCTCGGCCACCCAAGACACTAATTAACTTGCCGAAATTCTTCTAACCTTTACACTTCACGTTGTAAGCCAACGTAAAATCGAATAGTTTGATTATTTGTTTGTTCGTATGGTTAAACGCGCTAACCCCAGGAACTGCTGACTCAAATTGAAAAATTCTTATTGTGTTGGATAGTCCATTTATCGAGGAATACTATAGGCTATAGTATAATAACTGACATTAACGCGAGCGAAGCCGCGGGCGTCCACTAGTATAAAATAAAGGTATGGTTTAGTATGATAAACATTAAACATTGGAAACGTGCCTGTCGAAGTAAAAAGGCTGCCATTATTCAACGTGATAAGCTACGCGACCCGTTCGTAAACTACCAAGAGGCCTTCCTTGTTCTGAGGAGAACGCACAAGAAACTCAGCAAGTTTTGCTTCTCCCTCTACATGATGGCATGGAGTTAAGAGCCCTTTTACAAATCTCACTCCTATCATACTCAGACGGTGTCCGTGCATCGCATTTCGTGGTAATTTTGCAGTTATGTTTATCGTGTTTATTAAGATGGGATAATAAATTCTTGCTTTAAAATTATAACATCTTTATTCCTTATAAAGTAACAATTATTCTAGTATTAATTTTGCTCAAAAATATTATTGTAGAAATGAGGTATCCACAGTTAACTAAGACCAGTTTTTTTGTTTAGAATAAGATTTTTTTTCGATATTAAATCAATGATGTTTCAAATTTCCGAGACCGCTACGAACTATTATTTATTTTTTGATATGTTGTAAATATTCGATTTTAATTTTAACATTATATAAATGTTAGAAAAATTAGTAGTAAGATTTTGGTGGTTAGAAAAAGTGTCTTGGGTGGCCGAGCGGTCAGGCACCTGCCCGGATAGCAGCGGACGCGGGTTCGTTTCCCGCCTCAAGACCATAATTTTTCGAAATTCTTTTTTTAACCACCAAAATCTTACATGTTGTAAATATATTATAATAGTATATTATGCTACGAGTATGCTACGTTGGTCATTACATACGAGGCATTATTGCAAGCGCGAGCCGAAGGCGAGCGCGGTATGGAAGCTGAGTATGTAATGATCAATGCATACGAGTTCCATACGACGTTTTTCAACACAATTGCAAGGAAAAAACAAACTTGTATTGTTATTAACTTTTCAATACAATTGCTCGTAAATTGACTCTTATTACACCGGTTTAAGGCTCATCTCTCTGCTATATTTTTAGGGAAGCATAGGGTCTAGCCCATACAGCCATGTCTTTAGTATATTTAGTCTGTATTCATGTGTGTGAAACGAATAAAAATGAAATTAATTTTACGTTACAAGAGGGATGTCACACATTTTAACGCATCTAGGGAGTGCTTGGCGCGAATTTAATGGTAACAGAGTTCATGATGGCGACTGATGAGGTGGTGAAAACCACTATAAAATTCTCAACAACAAACACATCAGGAGACTGATTTTCAGTAATTCCTCATAATTGGACGTCAACACAGATCCTTAAGCATCAAAATAACACGACATTCATTGCACAAAATCCACTCTGAAACAATTTTTGAATTAATGAAAAAAATCTGACTGTCACCATTGAAACGCGCCAAACACTCCAAAGTTTATGCTTATTGAATTTGTCTATGGACATTGAATATTTTGACGAATATTAAATAATTTTAGAGCTAAGATGATAAATAAACATTTTATTTATGTTTATAAACAAAAATTAACTTAACTATCGTATTTATTTACACTATTTATTTTGCTGCTGCTTCGGATGCACAGCCGGTTTTTCTGTGCCTTTTGAAAGTCGTCATATTTGTTTTATTAAATGAATATTGTGTTAGAGTAATGTTTACTGTTAAAAATGAGTAGTTTTGTGTCTGCGGCGATCAACAATATAAAGATTTAGTGAAACAAAAGTGCATTTGATGAGAAAAGCGATGAGCATTTTCGTGGTCGATCTACCTCATTAGTCTCCATCAATAGGCTGTTAGTATACATTTGCCCCCAAACTGCATTAAAACGTGATACATCCGCGTTTTAATGCGATTAATACGAAGAAAGTAGAGTACATCAGATGAGGCTGTATGTGCTGGTTCTCTTTGCTGTCCCTAGTAATAAGTAGAATTTAAAAAGAACAAAAACCAAACTTGTAGGCGCCATTTTCCGTAATTATTTGGTAAAGTTAACAACAATACAAGTTTGTTTTTTCCTCGGAATTGTGTTGAAAAAAGTCGTATGCAACTCGTATGCATTGATCATTACATACTCAGACCAACGTAGCATACTCGTAGCATAATGTACTATTACAACATATCAAAAATTATTAAAATTAGACTATGTTTTTGGAGTGAAAAATGTTATAGTTTTTTGTACTAAAATTTACCGCTTCACAATCCTCGTAATTTGATTTTTAACCACACGTGTTTTGTCTACTTATGGCTTTCAGTGAAGCGATAACTCTGCTATGATAAGAAAAGCGACAGGACGCGATAGCGAGGCAGATTACCCTTTTGCAATTATTTATTTGGAGATATATATATTTGCCGTGTGGTGACGGCAGAGTAGAATACACCACCCCAAGTCTCTCCCGTGGGTGTCGTACATGGCAACTAAGGATAAATCAGTGATTAGGAATTGGTAGCAGCATTCCTCTTATACCACCTAGCAATAGTACTGCGACTTTTGTGCCCGATAAATGGCAATAGGCTCGCCACCTATTACATGGGACCTAACATAATTGGCGAACCGTGGGTGCTAGTTCACCTCTGCCTATAAGTACAACATGTAATTTAAACCTATAACTATTGAAACAGTAGAACAACATTCACAGCAGTGTTGTTGCTACAAGTTTATTAGTGAGAGTTTATGAATGTATGGTATTACATATATACATAAGTCACGCCTATATCCCCGTAGGGGTAGGCAGTTAGAGGTACGTAAAAAATATCGTATTTATAAAATACACTTTTTAAAGCCGCACTCAGAGAGGTCAATTAAAAATAATGAGTATTTAATGTCAAAAAATGACAACGCAAAACTAGTCAATTTTCTTGCCGGGTCTGTGGTCTAGATTTTAATAAAATTTGTGGACTTTAAGTACTCATTAAAGTTAATTGAATACGGCAGTAAAGGTGACTATTAGTGGAACCCGGTGATTTCCTCTTGTGATGTGAAAGACAAAAGCGATCCTCTACAGTAATTTGTGTCGCGGTAAATGAGAAAACACAAAGCCAAGGCGATAAGAGCAATCTGGAGGTCAAGCGCATCTCCAATTAACGACCGGTCCAAACGAGTGTTCTCATCGCTTCGAATAATCATGATGGTCTGGGGGTCTACTATAATTCAACAAAAATGGAAACTACGGCCGATATTTCGCGCGTTTCTTACTTTAGTTATTTATCGGACCGAAACTACGTTCGAACCAACGCTTGAAACCAACAAAGAGTTTGTATACCTAATTGAAATATAGAAATATTTTAGTTGGTCGGCAACCGACAACAAATAGTGGTACAATACGGTTATTTCACATTGATTAAGGTAATGCGTATAATCGTAGCATTACAGTACTCTTAAAATTATTCGTTTGAGCATCCGAACATGTATTAGAGTAGGGTTAGTTCCAAAGTTTCGTTTTATTCTCGTTCGATTGACCAGTTTCGTTCGGAGAATTTATAGCAGGCCCCCTGGTTGGCTCATCTCCCAGCTAAAACGGAAGACAACTATACCCGATTCACTCGGGCTTGAGACAAAATGTAAACAATCTTGATATGTCTCTTTATCTACGAAATGCTCTTAAAAACAAGAAACGTGTATTCTTAAACATCTATTATTATTATAGACAAATGAAACTGTTAGCTGCTTTGAAATATTGGTGTTTCACATTTTTATTTTTGTATTTTATATTAAAAGACACAAATTCAAATTCAAATAGTTTATTTGCATAAAACATGGTTTAGGATCAGATGTTACAATAGTTTCTTAATTATAGATCAGCATGTTTTACCATACAGTGTCATGCAAATATTTTGTATAAATCAAATTAAAGTTAAAATGTCAATGAAATTTATAATAATTACAATAAAATGTCAAACAATACACAACAGAAAGTTATTAAATATATAGCACCTATGTCAATCTATATCACTCTAATGTCAATGTAATTACAAATCATTTACAGCATCATATTATTTTGTTATCCTGAAAATATTCATTTAAATCGTAGTAACCTTTGTCATTCAACCATATACGTAGTCTCTTTAGGAACAATTTTATTGGCAACTCTCGTATACTATGTGGGATAGCGTTATAAATTCTCACAGTCATGCAAAAACAGTTTTTGTCATACATAGCAGACCTGCAATTGACAACATTTCAAAAATGACAACCTCCCAAAATAAAAATACCGTTTCTTTATTTCCAATCCTGACTTCGAAAATATTTTTATTATTTTTTTTTATTACTTAATTACAGAGAAAAGAAATAAAATGTAAAAATCATGCGATGACGTCACGGGCGGGGATGTATGAATTAAAACGTTTGCCTTTCTAGATGGAAGAATAAAAAAGTTATCATAGACATGATGACAGACGTCAGTCATAAATCAAATCCAATGTTATTAATTGTCATCGTCGAAATTAACAAAATTAGACTAGCAATAAAATAAAATCCTTCATAAACTTTAATTTAAAACGTATTTGACTTTGAAATTAATTTCAAATATTTCAGATAAAATGTTTTTCTTTTCGACACCGGAAACGCCAGTTCGTCAATTTTGACAAGTGATATTTTTATTTTTCGAGTCAAGAGTGATTTCGCCATTCATCTACGCCAGTGACGTCATTTGGCACTTACGTCTGTTTAGAATGACCGGTATTTCAATCATGATTTTTTGTATGAAAACGTCGGAATTCAGAAGAAATAAAAAATATGGGTGTTTTCATTTTCGGTTTAATTTCATATAACATCATAATAAAGGTATGTTGAAAAAATGAAATGTTGTCAATTCCCATGTAATGGCATTACAAGTCGATTGGGATCCCTTGACCGCAATCGAGGACTGGCAATTGGTTTAGTATAAAAGTAAGGAAGATTTCTTACAAATTTGGCTATATCGAAAATGTACAAACAAGTCAAAGTCAACAACTTATGTTTTTTGAATATAGGTCTACATGAGTCTCGTGGACCTAAGCCACTAAGGCTTCGGTTACATTTTTTTTGCATGACAAATGCTTCTTGTATAGCCACTGAGTTACCCCACAAAATTAAGCCATAGCGCAAGACAGAACCAACATATCCATGGTATGCCAATAATGCAGTTTTTTCACCTGCTATATATCTTAACCGTTTCAACGCGTACACAAAGCTTCACCCCAGGGGTGATGAAAAAGTCGTCTACATACATACATAAATCACGCTTATATCCCCGAAGGGGTAGGCAGAGGTGAACTAGCGACCACGTTTCGCCAACTATATCAAGTAATAGGTGGCGAGCCTATTGCCATGTATCGGGCACAAAAGTCGCAGTTCTTTGCTAGGTGGTAGGTATAAGAGGAACGCTGCTGCCCATTCCTCATCACTGATTTATCCTTAGTCGCCTTGTACGACACCCACGGGAGGGATCCGGGGTAGTGACAATGGCATTCTACTTTGCCGTCACCACACGGCACTCGCCGGTCTTAAATAATGATTCTTGTTTTGTTTATTGTATTGTAGTGTATTAATTTAAAACATTGATATGAAATACCTAATTATTGTAATTTGATAATCAATTATTTTGAATTACAATTAATAATGAAATAATTTATAATTTTACTAACAATTGATTCAATTGATATGTATTATGATCTTAACAATTATATTTTGCATGCAATTAGGTATATTTTGAAACTCAGCGAAACATGTTAAACCTCATATTTATTATGATTTGTAACATGTTCTTACTTACCATGTTTTATGCCCTTTTTAACATTAAATGCAATGCCATTACTTTAAGGCCTTTGCCTTCAATGACATAAAATGACATTGAAGGCAAGGGCCTTCACTATGGATAGAAGAATATAGGGACATTGGGCCATAACCCACCACGCTGGTCCAGTGCGGGTTGGTGGGTCATACATACATACATTCCGTAAATACAATTCTCAAATTATTATTTAATTACTATAAAACAAAAGCTGTAAGTGTATATTGACGCAGTTGGAAAACCTGTATTATTTTCTACGAGCATAGGATTAAATTGGATGAAGATTGAAATACTTATCGGTCATTTTGTTCGTGGTGTACTATCTAGCTCAGGTTGTTGACAGAAGACTTGCGCGTTTAGTTTTTATTTAATGTCTTATACTGATTAACGATACTATAATATGCAGATCATCATTGTGCTCCTCCCCTGTTCCCAGTCTATCTGCGGTCGGCGCTGTATGTTTCCTCTTCCATTCATATCGGTCAGACGTTACGCCATCCACTCCTTTTGATTCATATCATCCATCACACCGGAAAGGTGTCTGTGATTAATGAATGTAGGTATAGAAAAGTGATATCGAGAAACAAATGAATGGAGACAGTGATTGGTATAATGATAGGATAATTAATTAATTTTAGAACATTTGATATCGATTAAATACAAATTATAGTATTTACAAAGCCCCGAGTCTATATTATATTCCACAGATGTAAGACGTAGTTTGTTTTCCGTTTATAATAAAAATACTAAACTTTAATATTTTTTGAAGGATTGTATTGAGAACTGATCACCATACTAACATACTTAAATCTTTCCTAACCAATAACAAACACTATGGGCTTAATTGGTGATTCATTGAAATACATTTCCTTGTATAAATAGGATTTTATTGCTAAAATGCAGTACCTTTAACTTAAACGGATATACTTACTATTGACTGTAATATTAATGAAAAATGTCGTACATGTGTTGAGTTGGAGCCTTTCAATGAATAAAAAAGAAAATAAAACATTCCAATCCATACTGTTCAAGGTTTTACAGCCGGCTGCCCGCCTGTCTGACACCGACAAACCAACAGCTTTTTGGTTTAAAGAGAATATTATTAATTACTCTGATCAAACTAACCGGTTTCGCTCCATTTACCGCCCCCTCTGGGAGAAACAAGCGCGTATTACCTATGCATTAACAATAACATTGCGATGAAAATTAAATTGATGCCCAGTGTTGATATAATATTATCGAGGTGTGTGTGGTATTTTTCGCCGAAAACATTATTTTATTTCTGTCGCCAAATAAATGTTTGCTCAAGAACTTTTGGGTTTCCCACCGTGCGACGTAACTACATAGTCGCAGATCAGTCGCAAATAGCCCGTTTTGTGTAGGCCCATAGTGTACGTACACACATATTATACATATCTGTGGCCATAGGTCAGGATATACATACATACATAAATCACGCCTATATCCCCGAAGGCGTAGGCAGAGGTGAAACTAGCACCCACTTTTCGCCAATTACGTTAGGTCCCATGTAATAGGTGGCGAGCCTATTGCCATTTATCGGGCACAAAAGTCGCAGTACACTGCTATTTCTAGGTGGTATAAGAGGAACGCTGCTGCCCATTCCTCATCACTGATTTGTGCTTAGTCGCCTTGTACGACACCCACGGGAGAGATTTGGGGTGGTGACAATTGTATTCTACTCTGCCGTCACCACACGGACACCGGCAACTATTATGATGAACCAATATTGATGTAACTCTCAAACTTGTAAATCGGTACACGTGCATAATTCACCTATCAAACATTGACGCCAAATTAGTGACTACAATAAGCCTTGCAAAGTAATCAAAGTATGATCATAAAAGAAACTGTTGATGTTACCCTTTTAAACCTCCTGAAGTAAAGCAGGGCTTATCTCTTCCCCGTACTTAAGATAACATTCTTGACTGGAAAGTGATGGTGATGCTGTAATATTTAAGATAAGAGATGTAATGATTAAGATAGTACTTGAAAATGACTGAATGAATAGCGTAAACTAACCAAACTTGGCTTAGGCCGGTCATTGGATAAGTGACCAAAAATTTATCATCTCGAATTCCTCCGTGATTCGAAAGGCAGGTGAATGGAGTGAAATCGTTTATTTTTCACATGAACAAGGTACACAGAAGATGGTCATCTAACATAAAGTTTAACTTATTCAGCCATATTACGATAGCATGCAAAATTACAAGCCGTTGCGCCTGGCTGCATCTGCAGTCATTAATTTATACCCACCAATCCGCACTGGCCCAGCGTGGTGGGTTGTGGCCCACTCTCCCTATATTCTTTTATCCAAGGGGTAGGCCTGTGCTCCAACATTGGGGACGTTAAAGGGCTGATAATGATGATGAACTTGATTACTAGGGTTTGATGGTAAGTTGAGAACGCGAATTAAAGAATTCGAGCGCCAGTTAAAGAAATAAAGTCGACATTAATGCTGATATTAATCATTTGACTGTGTGTGATTTACTCACACAGATAGACAATTGTTTGTCCAGCCGCACTCAGAGACGTCAAATAACGTTGATGAGTACTTAATGTCAAAAAATGACAATTCAGAACTATAGTGCGTTTCATCTTATAGTTCCTATGCCGTGATGATGGCTGCCTTGTCTGTCAACAACATCAACCCGTAAGTCAAAGTTGTAGGTTTTTATATGTTTTATAGACAAACTTTGAGAAAATCCAAAACATAGAAAAGTGATGAAAAATTAATTGTGTTAAAAGCTAAGGTGTTTTGTGAATGTGAAAAACGCAAGGAGGTGCCGCAAAATCCATATTAGTGTGTACAAGTTCGGATTGCCGCCATTAAATTGGGTTACCAGTATCAGTTTTATTAAGTGTTTGATTAATAAATTAAATAAATTTATTTAAGTTTTACAACTGTAAATAAATAGTACTAATAACGATTTAACGACTGACAAGAGTGAGGAAATGTCAAATGTAGACATGTTAGATGAACATACATACATACATAAATCAAGGGGTAGGCAGAGGTGAATTAACACCCACTTATCGCCAATTTAGCCAGGTCCCATGTCACAGGTGGCGAGCCTATTGCCATCTAACGGGCCCATCAATCGCAGTATATTGCTAGATGGTACAAGAGGAATGCTGCTGCCCATTACTAATTGCTGTCTTTACCCTTAGTCGCCTTGTACGACACCCACGGGAGAGATGGGGGTGGTGACAATTGTATTCTACTCTGCCGTCTCCACACGGCCAAGATTTTTAGATGAACATAATTATTGTTAATCATAATAAATATAATATTTTATTATAATTTAACCTTTTTTTACTTAATGAGTCTATCCTTGTTACGTCACTACAATTTATATTTATCTATCTAATTTCTTTCATACTAATAATGCTATTAACTAACTGTTCTCGCAAATTTTGACGAGCTTTGGCTTATGACTTTCATAAAAAAACTAATATGTAACTACTACTTAGTACCGCGAGTAGTTATAAGTAACATAATGCGATAGATGCATAATTATTTATATAGTAAATTGAAAAAAATCTCCCTGAATTGAAGGTAAGACAATAAAGTTGACATGGTATCATTTTCTTGCAATGATGGCATAGGAACTATAAGATGAAACGCACTATAGTCGCTATTATTGGCGGGTCTGTGGTCTAGATTTAAATAAGATTTTTTGACATTAAGTATTCATTAAAGTTATTTGACGTCTCTGAGTGCGACAGTATGAAACATCTGACGATGAATGTTTGCGCAGATGTTGTTCAAAGTTTGCATTTTTATCATTTGTAATGTCAGCTGAACCTGCCCTGTTCCCAGTTTATCTTTGTTTGAAATACAGAGAAGAAAATATTGAATAATAGTTATATATAGTTATGGGTATTCATTTTTTTTAAATGCCGTTTTATTTGCTCCTTGCGGTGACGGCAGCGAAGAATACAATTGTCACACCCCCTGCCTCTCACCCACGGGGTCGAGTTATACTCTAAGCGTTCCTAGTGCACCATCTAGCAAACTACTGGGATTAAACTTCCTGGTTAATGGCAATAGGCTCGCCTCCCAAACAGGCGAAACGCTCCTCAGGGGAGAGAGATTTATGAATGCATTGTACTTCTATTTCTTTGTAATAACTTTTTACTTATAATAAATTAATATTGGTTGACTCTAGATATGTGTAAGATTATTATGTATACCGTTATTAATTTATCTCAGGTCAATGATTACAAGGCTGCGTCGCACCATTTGAGAAAGCGACATTTACGCCTTAAAAAATGAGTAACGCGATCATTGGGAATAATTTAAATGTCACGACATAAACTAATTATCTATCCATGAATGTCATCTATGAATATCTTGTTATTTGAAAAATAATAAAACAATATTACGAATGAGTTAAAAATTCGTCCCTCGAATACTAAAGTGTTTAAATATTGAAATGTGTTCACATATATATCTTTTGTATTTACACAACTGCTTTTATGTACAAATAATAAAGGAAAAGATGTGTGATTTGAACCCAAGACAATCAGCTGTTAACCAACCCTGACTATTGGACCAACATCCCTTCAATCATCTCTGGGGCACGGACCTTCCTTATGTTTCGAATAATTTAGGGAGAATGGGTCAATTCGTAACCCACCAAGCTGGCCCAATGCAGGTGGATTGATTTACAATGATCACTAAAAAATAATGTTAATTCTCTCTGCCTACCCCTTCGGGGATAAAGGCGTGATTTATGTATGCATGTATGTAAGAAATAATATTGGATCGCCCCTTTACATGTATGTATGTGACAAATTATATTGATCCGCCTCTTTTACATGGGACCTTAAATTAAGGGCTAATTTTAACGTAATAAGAAGGCGTTATTTATGGTTAATCATCCAATAGTCAATAGAGTGAGTTTCAACAAGCCAGGAAATCGCAACATGAAGCGTTATAACCGCGATTCACTAGCGTTCAGCGCCATCTATAATCTATCTATAAATAATACATCTATAAATATTTACTAGCTAGTACGTACTTAATTTGATACAATTATACAATAGTAGATTTTCCACCAAGTGCACAAAACGTATCATTTTTATCCGAGACTTAGCAGCCCGAGCCGAACATCGATTGCGAGGAAATGAAACAGTAGTTTACATTTCTTAAAATTCAAACTAAAATTAGTACAGTTTTGAATACTAAAGGAAATTGTTTTTCCCATTGATATTGCAGCATATTATGCACTCGTGCATAATATATTACGTACTAGTGCGTAATGGTATATTTTTTTATGCTTTTTTTTGCTAAATTCTCCCTATATTTTTAGGGAAACATAGGGTCTATCCAGCCCATACAGCCATGTCTTCAGTATATTTAGTCTGTATTTATGTGTGTGAAATGAATAAAAATTAAATTAATTTTACGTCAAAAGAGGGATGTCACACATTTTAACGCTTCTAGGGAGTGGTCGGCGCGAATTTAATGCGATTAATACTGAAGAAAGTAGACTACATCAGGGGGCCTACCGCCTAACTCGATTGCTGATGATAGCTATATTGCAACGCACTCCTTACGGCTATAGCAGCCATCCTGAATTTTTAGGCGGCACGGATTTTGTGCCAAATTCATACAAAATCATTCGGTGATCATTCGTTCAAAGCTATCGTTGATAGTTTAGGTACATTTAGTGCAAAATAACAGCTTGACGTCATAAACTATAGCTTTTGCTTTAGCAATCGAGTTAGGCGGTAGGCCCCCAGATAAGGCTGTATAAGGCTGTATGTGCTGGTTCCCTTTGCCGTCCCTAACTATAAGGAGAATTAAAAAAAGACAAAAAAAACAAAGTAGTAAGTAGTTGTAGGCGCCATTATCCGTAATTAATATTTGGTAAAGTTAATAACAATTAACAATACAAGTTTGTTTTTTCCTCGCAATTGTGTTGAAAAATGTCGTATGCAACTCGTATGCATTGAGCATTAAATACTCAGCTTCCTTACCGCGCCGTAGCCAACCGCTGTGACCAACGTAGCATGCTCGTATCATAATATACTATTTCGGAACTGAAGAGCTGTCAAACACGAAGGTTATATATAATATTGCACAAATATAACATTCATAAAACTAAGGGACTAAAAGCTAAATTAAAGGTAATCCGTTCGTAATCCAATTCGGAAATTTCTGAATATTCCCAATAACCATGATCGGCTTGGCCGATTAGTCGGCCAAAGTCATAGTCGGCACATCTCTACTATTTAGTTATTGTTTTCGGTTAATTATTCTGAATTGAAATATCAATGATCACAGACATTGTAAGATTTCAATCCTATTAATAATCACAGACATTGAACGGAAACGAAATATCGCTGTTGGCCACCTGTAGACAGTTTTCAGACAAGTGTTTGCGCTTATTGTAATTAGTGCTTCGCGCTAAGGATGTGAATCACCCGCGGAAGGAGCCACTATGTGAATAATTCTGCTGCGCTTGGGAAAAACGCATTATGTACGATTTTTAGCGAAATTGAGTTATATACATATTTGAAATCTGGAAAACAAGCTCTATAACTTTCCCATAGAGACCATTTCAATATACTGAATATTCAAACTTTTACATCAATAAATAGCTCAGCTCCGTTCATACAAATGTACTAAGAAAAAAAATACTATAAACGCGTTTATATAAATATTTTGGTGGTTAGATAAAGTTCGAAAAATTATGCGGGAATCGATTTATTTCTTCATTGCGAGGGTTGGTGTAAAGGTTAGAAGAATTTCGGCAAATTAATTAGTGTCTTGGTTGGCCGAGCGGTCAGGCACCTGCCCGGATTGCAGTGGACGCGGGTTCGATTGCCGCATCAAGACCATTTTTCGAATTTTTTCATAACAACAAAATCTTGGTACCTACTAATTTTTCTAAATTTTATATAATATTGAAATTAAAATCTTAATATGATTACGAATGGACAGCAGCGTTCCTCTTATATCACCTAAGCTAGCAATGTACTGCGACTTTTGTTCCCGATAAATGGCAACAGGTTCTACATGGGACTTGACATATTTGGCGAAACGTGGGTGCTAGTTCATCTCTGCCTACCCCTTCAGGGATATAAGCGTGATTTATGTGTGTATGTGTGTGTGTGTGTTTGAAATAAAAATCGAATAGTTTAAAGGCGTTTTTCTCAGAAGTTGAAAAAAGGTAGATAATGCGTTTTTCGTAAGCGCGGCAGAATTGGGCACATCAGACCATAACAACTGGCAGAACTCGACGCTATCTCGCGTTACTCACGCAATTTCATTTTATTTCCAAGAACACTTCCTTACGTTGTTATTACAAAAAAAAGTGTTTAAATCAGACGCCGCGCCGTCCCCTTTCTGTCAATTTTTGTGTGACGCACTGTCACACACTATTGACAAGAAGGGTCACACTATGGCAAGGATTAGACAGCCAATACATATCGCGATACTCGCGTTATTTGACGTGTAAACGGAATTTGTAACTTTATTGACGATTTGACAAAAAATCTGGATTTTTTGATATGCTTCAATATTTACTGAGACCGGTATATCACGATATTGGATGGCGATATTTATTCACTGTCTAATCCTTGCCTATCTTATTTGAACACTTTCAAAAATACAAATAAAACGTCTTTAACACTTTTAAGTAAGTGCAATGTAACTGTTTGTTCTCACAGCCTTAATCATCTGTGCCATCTTTACCCTTTGTTGAAAACCGTTCTTATTTGTAAGTGAAAAACAAAAAGATGGACGGCAAAGTAAATTTCCTCTTCTTCTCCGTGCCTTGCTCCTGACATTTTACTGCGTATTCATAAACGGACCGTCATTGAAACTTATTTAATTCAATGATACATCTGCGTACCTTAAAATGGCATCACCATGTATAGTCCAAACTACTAGGATTAGAAACTTAAAAGTTTACAACACCCTTTTAAAGTGTACTTATGAGAGCACTAAGAAAGGCTTTTAGGAAATGGGGGCTCAAAGTTTGTAAGGAAATCCGTCAGTTTTGAAGCTAAACTATTCATGTGATATTAAAACAAAAGTTTGTACATGCGAACGAAGTCGCGGGCAGGAAGCTAATAGAACATAGGTGCCGCTTAAAGTTATCTTATTTACACACTTGTTACCTTTTATTTTCTTCTTTTATAAAGGTTGATCTTCTGTTATAAAGGTTTTTATGTCACGTATACGAAAAATCCCACTTCCTGGTCAGGGGGTGACATAAAATTTAGTACTTACTTCGAGCGGTAAAAGGAAAGCTTCAGATTAATCGCCCGAGCCGAACCTTGTTTTACCTTCCTTGGTATTACATACATACATACATACATAAATCACGCCCATATCCCCGAAGGGGTAGGCAGAGGTGAATTCTCACCCGCGTATCGCCAATTATGTTTAGTCCCATGTAATAGGTGGCGAGCCTATTGCCATTTATCGGGCACAAAAGTCGCAGTACATTGTCAGAACGGTAGTATAAGCGGAACGCTGCTGCCCATTCCTCATCACTGATTTATCCTTAGTCGCCTTGTACAACACCCACGGGAGAGATTTGGGATGGTGACAATTGTATTCTACTCTGCCGTCACCACACGGCTAACTATTACATACATATATACATAAATCACGCCTATATCCCCGAAGGGGTAGGCAGAGGTAAATTAACGCCCACGTTTCACCAATTAGGTAAGTTAGATCACAGGCAACAGCCTATTGCCTTTTATCGGGCTCGGAAATCGCAGTACATTGCTAAGAGGAACGCTGCTGCCCATTTTAATCATTGCTGTCTTTGCTATGTATTAAGGGCCTGTTTCACAATCGACGGGTACCTGAGTTCTGGATAGTTTACTTGGCAGAACATTTGACAGCTGTTATATGAAATATTAGTAGTCGCTCGCCTTAGCGAGCTTAGCCTTAGCCTTCCTCAATAAATGGACTATCCAACATAAATATTTTTTTAATTTGAACCAGTAGTTTCAGAAATTAGCGCGTTTAACCAACAAACCAACCAATCACACTTTTCAGCTTTATAATTTTAGTATAGATATGTCACTATTTAATTTTATTTTAACATTATACATATGAATGTAAGAAAAAATGGTACAAAGATTTTGGTGGTTAGAAAAAGTTCGAAAAATTATGGTCTTGATGCGGGAATCGAACCCGCGTCCACTGCAATCCGGGCAGGTGTCTGAAACAAGACCATAACTTTTCGAACTTTTTCTAACCACCAAAATCTTTGTAATATAGATATGTCAATCAAACTCCTAGTAAGCTATTCAGAACTTACCCGTCGATTGTGAAACCGGCACTAAATTTTCCGTTGCAGCCTTTCCTTGTATTAAATGTCCTATTTTCCCGTTGCAGCATGACGCGGGGCCGGTAGCATGCGGTGGGCAGTATGGGCGTGTGCGTGGGCGGCGTGCGCGGCGTGCGCGTGTGCGCTGGGCACGGATGCGTGCCCGGCGGGGTGCACGTGCGGCGCGTCGGGCGACGAGCTGGAGTGGGCGTGCCGCTCGCCCGCCGCCGCCTTCACGCTGCGCGCGCTGCCCAACGACTACGTGCGCATGTTCTGCCAGGTGAGACGCGTGTTCAATTATTAATTATAGACCCTTGGCCACCCATCCATAATCACGCCTATATCTCCGAAGAGGTAGGCAGAGGTGAATTGAACACCCACTTTTTGCCAATCTGTTGACCAGGAGGGCTCCCCGGCGTGCTCGGCGCTGCCCCCGCTGCGGCTGGCGGGCGCGGGC
>OZ008338.1:227269-298591 GCA_963931975.1 Cataclysta lemnata
ATCCTATTTGGGTCGGCGCAGTATGTGGGACAGTGAAACTTGTAGAAGTTAAAGTAGAACTGTTATTTAATATTTGTATTTGTTTAAAAATTAAAATGTTGCATTGCATACAATGTCTCATGTCTGTGTGAAAATATAATTTTCTTCCTTTCTATTTATATGCCAGCATATTATAGTGCTTGGCGCCCACGCGGGGAATGACGGCCATATTTGTACCTTTTACGGCCATTCCCAATAAGCTATACGTTGTTAAAGATAGATAAATACCTACTACGTGGGTGCTAGTTCACCTCTGCCTACCCCTTCGGGGATATAGACATGAATGATGTATGTATGTTAATACCGACGATAGACGTTATATTTTTATCTATCCTTGACGGGATAGGGCTGCTAAATCGATCAAATAAAATTGATCAAGGCTAGTACCTCATCAGGCCTTGGAAGTGGGTATTTAATTAAAAAAAAGAATAAGAAATACCAAAGCAAAAAGAGTGTATAGTATGGCAGTTATTGTAAATAGCATAAATACAATTTGGAGGAAAACTTAAAGCCGGATCCAGACGAGTGTAACGTGTAATGTAACACGAGACGGCTACATGTAACGCTCGTAGTGCCGTCTTAACGTAGAATTCGTGTTACACTACACGTTAGATAACATTACACGTTACGCTCGTCTGGATCCGGCTTACTCTAGATGGCGCGCGCAGCGGCCGCGATGTAACTTACATCGCGCCCGCTGCGCGCGCCATCTATAATAATTAGTCGTAACTAGTACAACAATCACGTAATGCTTTTAACAAGCATGCTATGACTTGACTCTGAACAGGCCTGGTTTTATGAGAGTACACTCCTGAGCCTTAAGCGTCTCACAGACAGACGCGGTCAGCGGTAGCGGGCAGTTGTAACGTAGGTAACATAAGGACATGATTCAAACCAGCGCGGTCAACGTTTGTTCGGGTTTGCCACTACCACCGTCCCGCCCGGCCACCGCTGCTGTTTGAATGAGGCTTAAAGCCTTATGTTACCTTACGTTACATCCCGCTACCGCTACCGGTGACCGCGTCTGTCTGTGAGACGCTTTACACTGTAAACCCGCTTGCCGACAGAGGTGCAGCGCGAGATCCCGTACGAGGTGCTGGCGGAACTGCCGCAGCTGCGCGACTTCCGGCTGCACGGCGCCCGTCTCCAGCTGCCCGAGGACGGGGGGGAGAACGGGGGGGGTGCAGTTCCCCCTGCCCGGTGGGCGGGGGGAGAGCGGGGGGGTGGAGTTCCCCAGCCTCAAGTTCGTGGAGCTAGTCTCGTGCGGCCTGGAGCGCCTCCCGCCTAAGGCCTTCCAGCGACTGAGGGGGCTGGAGCAGCTCAGCCTCTGAAACAACAAGATCGCCAACCTCAGCGCTGACGCTTTCATCGGTGAGCTTTTCTTTCTTATCTATACTAATATTATAAAGCTGAAGAGTTTCGTTTGTTTAGTTGGTTGGTTAAACGCACTGATCTCAGAAACTACTGGTTCAAATTGAAAAAATCTTTTTGTGTTGGATAGTCCATTTATTGAGGAAAGCTAATAGGCTATATAACAATCGACATTAACGCGAGCAAATTTTGTACGCTTGCCCAAAATTGACTTGCCGACTTTCGATGGGAACTATCAGTACTGGCTCGAGTTTAGAGACACTTACGCCTCGCTTATTCATAAAAATAGTTCAATAGATAATATAAATAAATTTCACTATTTGCGAGCATCACTTAAGGGAACTGCAGCGTTGATTATTAAAAACATAGACTTCATTGGAGATAATTACATAACCGCGTGGGACTTATTATGTGAACGTTTTAATAATAATCGCCTTCTTATTGACAATCATTTGCAAGCATTGTTCGATGTTGAGCCCGTATTGAGGGAATCCAGTATTTCTCTCCGTCATCTTGTTGATGTAGTTAATAAAAATATTAGGGCACTTACAACACTAAATCAACCTACCAACCATTGGCATACTCTTCTCATTTTCATCTTAGCAAAAAGGCTAGACATTAACACTAGTAGAGGATGGGAAGAGTATCGCAATAATTTGAGTGAAGATCCAACGTTGTCTCAATTTTGCACATTTATCAGCAGGAAAGCGGACTTATTGGAGTCAATTGAATCAAACAACAATATTTCAAATAATACTATATTAGTTGCATTAAACAATAGTCATTCCAATTCGTCAAATTGTCTTAATAATAATAGTATCTTAAATGTAAAAAATAATAAAGAAAATATTACACATAATAACAAAAATTACAATAATAAAAATACACAAAACAATAATTTTAAAAATAAAATAAATAATCAAGTTTGTCCGCTTTGCTCACAAAATCATTTACTATTTTCGTGTGAACATTTCAGGGCGTTACCGGCTGAAAACAGAATTCAAAAAGCAAAGGATTTTAAAGTTTGCCTAAACTGCTTGCGCCTAGGTCATTTTGCAACGCAATGCAAACTAAGCCATTGTAAATACTGTAAAGTAAAGCATAATACTCTCTTACATTTAGAGTCACCCAACCCTGCACCTTTTGTGAACCCGTTGCCCACTACATCTGAGGGTGTTTCACTATCAGCTACAACTATGCAGCTTGCTACTTCTACGCATGTTTTACTGTCCACAGCGCTGGTGAACGTGTTAAACGCTTCTGGCGAGAGGCGTACTGCGCGGTTACTACTCGACAATGGTAGTACAGCCAACTTCGTCACTCAGAGCTTATGCGATACGCTGGGTTTGTCACGACGCGGTACAAGCACCAAGGTAACAGGTATTAACAACCACATTTCCTCTAGTACACAGTCTTGCAGTCTTACAATAGAATCTTTATGCTGTGATTACAAAATTGAGATTGTTAGTCATATTCTACCTGAGATTACCAAGCTATTGCCGTCTTCATTCGTGCACATCAGCCATGTGCCTATACCTACTGGTCTTAAGTTAGCCGATCCCAATTTCAACATTCCATCGGTCATTGACATCCTAGTAGGAGCGGAAGTATTTTGGAATGTTCTAGGAAACAATTCTATAAATTTAGGTAAAAACTTACCGAAGTTGTGTGAAACAAAATTCGGGTGGTTAGTATCCGGTCACATAGCATCACAAAATAATAATAGTAATAATACATTGTCTTGCAACTTTATAAATTCATCATCATCATCTCTCTCATCATCATCATCTCCCGATCTGACTCAATTTTGGCAACTTGATCAAATTCTCCCTAAACACTCCGAATCTTTAGAAGAAAGATTTTGCGAGAAACATTTTTTAGACACAACCTTTCGCAGGGACGATGGTCGTATTGTCTCTATGCCCTTAAAGAAAGACCCTAATCTATTGGGATACTCTTACGAACACGCTAAACATCGTTTTCTATCATTAGAAAGGCGTTTTCAACGCGATCCCTCTTTTAAAATCAAATATTACGAATTTATGAGAGAATATGAATCGTTAGGTCACATGACATTAGACTTAGACAGTGCCCCTTCGCCAAAATGCTCTTCTGGCACATACTTCATTCCCCACCATGGGGTCATTCGGGAGTCCAGCTCCACCACCAAACTACGTGTTGTCTTCGACGCTTCCGCTCCTACCTCTTCAGGACTATCATTAAACGACATACAAATGGTAGGGCCCGTCGTTCAAGACGATCTTATTTCAATTTTAATTCGATTTCGACTGCACAAATACGTCGTTTCAGCCGACATCGAAAAAATGTATAGGGCTATAGAAATTAACCCTCTTCAACGACCATTACAAAAAATAATTTTTAGGTTCAATACAAAAGAGCCTCTTAAAATATACACTCTTAATACTTTAACTTACGGCACTGCTTCAGCCCCTTATTTAGCTACTAAGTGTCTTACAAATTTAGCAAATCAGACAGACAATCGCAATGTCAAATCAGCTATACAGCGTGATTTCTACATAGATGATTTTCTTCATGGCGGGAGTACCATCAAACAGGTTGTTGATACTTCCACCAGAGTAACTTCCATCCTTGCTTCTGCTCATTTCAAATTACGCAAATGGAAGTCTAACAGTCTAGACATCCTGTCACAAGTCCAAAACTCTAATACTGATGAATCCACTAAGTCAATTGATTTTTCTGAACATGGTCTAAATAATTCTCAGTCTAAAACATTAGGTCTTCTTTGGATTTGTGACACTGATATACTCACCTTTTCAATAAATATAGAACCAATGAAAAAGGTAACAAAACGTCATATTTTATCTATAATTAGCCAAATTTTTGACCCATTAGGTCTTATCGGCCCCTGCATTGTCGAGGCAAAAATTATAATGCAACGTTTGTGGCTAGATAAATATGATTGGGACGATACAGTGTCCCCAGAAATCAAAAAATTGTGGTCACTCTTTGAAAATACTTTGCAATATTTAAACAACTTAAAAATTCCACGTTGGGTTCTGTGTGAGAATTCTATTGTTCATGAGATTCACGTTTTTACTGACGCATCCGAAAAGGCATATGGTGCGTGCCTATACATTAGGTCTTATAATGCCAATACTGGCTCACTGCGCGTACAGCTTTTAGCCTCTAAAAATCGCATAGCGCCACTAAAGCCTACAACTATGCCTAAGCTTGAACTTTGCGGAGCTTTGTTAGGTGCAAGACTGTATACTAAAGTTGTAGACTCGCTTTCATTGCAGTTAAATCAATGTAGATTCTGGTGTGACTCCACAATAGTTCTAGGATGGCTATCTACTTCATCTACTCAATTAAAGCCATTTGTGCGAAACAGAGTCAATGAAATACAAGAGAGTACTTGTAACCACGCCTGGAGCTATGTACCGTCGAAGGAAAACCCAGCGGATCTTGTCTCACGAGGTTTACGAGCTGATGTCATTGGCGATACATCCTTGTGGTGGACTGGACCCTCATTTTTGTTACAAAGCGAAAATGAGTGGCCCAAAAAACCCCAAGTCGTGAAACATGATCTACCGGAAGTAGTTAATCATATCATTAGCAGTAGTGGTAGTGATATTGATAATCATTCTAGTAGTAGTCGTAGCGCTTATTTCATTAACGTACTCGCAATTTCATCTGTACTAACAAAACACTCCAGCTTTACTAAATTGCAAAGAATTGTAGCATACCTATGTAGATTTGTGCATAATTTAAAACATAAAAATAATCAACAGTGTGGCAATCTCTCTTTAATGGAATTACAACATTCATTAAATCTTATTTTACATTGTGCTCAGCTTGAAATGTTCCCTGATGTTTATAAAACACTAAAATAAAAAAAGACATTGCCTCGCAAAAATAAATTAATTTCATTAACCCCCTTTTTAGATGAAAATGACCTCATCCGCGTGGGCGGGAGGCTTGATAATTCCCCCTACGACTTTAATACAAAACACCCAATCTTGTTATGTTCTTCTCATCCCATAACAAAACTTATATTTCAAATGCAACATAAAAGGCTATTACATGCCGGTCCTCAACTTCTCCTAGCTAGTATTCGTCAAACTTATTGGCCTCTTAAAGGCAAAAACCTATCTAAATTAATTGTTAACAAATGCTTAGTTTGTTACAGACATAGAGCTCAAAATGTACAACCAGTAATGGGACAGCTCCCTCTTTCGAGAACAAATTTAGAATTTCCCTTTCAAAACTGCAACGTAGACTACGCGGGCCCAGTAATGATAGCCGACCGTAAAGGTCGTGGGTGCAAATTATTAAAAACATACTTGTGCATTTTTGTTTGTTCCGCAGTAAAAGCTGTACATTTGGAGCTTGTCACGGACCTCACCACTGAGGCCTATATGGCTGCCTTAAATCGCTTCGTGGCACGTCGAGGCAAACCTCTTTGCATCACTTCTGATAACGGCACGAACTTTGTCGGTGCCGCCAATGAAATACACAGGTTTCTCCGTACATCCAATGTTGCTTCTGAGATAGTGCAGGAGGGCATTCAATTCAATTTCACCCCTGCCTACTCTCCACATTTTAATTCTCTAGCCGAAGCGGCAGTAAAATCGTGCAAGTACCATCTCAAAAGACTTTTACAACTAACCCACCTTACTTTTGAGGAGATGGCTACTTGTTTAGCTCTTATCGAAGCTGTATTAAATTCACGCCCTCTTACCCCTCTTTCTTCAGACCCTCATGATTTCTCAGCTCTCACTCCCTCTCACTTTCTGATTGGACGACCACTGTTAACTGTACCACACCCACATGTGGCCAACGCCAATATTTCACGCCTGGATCGGTGGAGACGAATCCAGTTCATCCAGCAGCACTTCTGGCGACGATTCACTAACGAATATGTTTCTCTGCTGCAGACAAAGACGAAATGGTTGCGCTCTACAGGCGAAATAAGGCCTGGTTCCCTGGTCCTCATCAGAGAGAGGAGTCCACCGCTTGTGGTCTTTGGGACGAATTGTGACGACTTATCCCGGTGTCGACGGAGTCACAAGGGTGGCTGAGGTGAAGACGAAGAAGGGCACTATTCGAAGAGCGTTCAATAATATCTGCCCTCTTCCAGTTCATTGAAGACCATCTTCAACCCGGGGAGTATGTTGGTGCGCGGCTGCACTCAGAGATGTCAATTAACATTAATGCTGGTGCGCGAGCGGCTTCGTGTGTCGTCGGTGACTTTCGGCAATCCTCGGGTGCAGGCTGCGGACGCGCAGCGACATCGGCGACGGCGACACCGGCCCGCCACTCAGCCCGACCGCTTCTCAGGCACCGGCCGTGTCCTTCGCTCCCACATTCGATACAATATTACGAGACCAGTAAAGCCTATTTAAATATACAGTCCACTTTAATTTAACGTCCCCTAGTTAGGACCCTAACAGTACCGAAAATTGGAACAGACTGGCAGAGGCATTCCGGATAGATTAATGGGTATTGGACCAGAGTCTCCACCAAAATCACAAAACATAAATTCTGTTTTGGTCCGGCTCACTCTAAGTCCAACACACTCTATCCTCTGTAGCCATTCTTCCAATCTGTTCTGGATCTCTAGGCCATTCTCCGCTACCAGCACAATGTCATCCGCAAAAAGCATGCACCAAAGAGCCTCCTCTTGTATATCCGACGTCAGGGCGTCCAATATTAACAGGAAGAGGTACGGGCTCAGAGCCGAACCTTGGCGCAAGCAGACTGCCACATTGAAGCTGGTAGTAGTACCAACAGTAGAGCGGACTTGGGTACTACATCTGCTATACATAACTCGGATCAACTCCACATACTTCCCAGGCACGCCTTTCTCCTTCAGGGCCCACCACAAAACCTTACGAGGTACCCGGTCGTATGCCCTTTCGAGGTCTATAAAAACCATGTGCAAGTTTTTATGTGCACGTCTGTACTTCTCGCACAGTTGGCGAAGTGCGAAAATGGCATCTGTTGTTCCCCGACCAGGCATAAACCCGTACCTACTTGTTTTGTGATACTTCAGTCTCTTCTCTCAGTCTTCTTTCAATTACTTTTTCCCATGCTTTCATACTATGTGACATTTTTATTTTATTTTTATCAGATTTATGTATGTATGTATAGTATGTAAATACCGAGTCACTGGGTCCAGTCCTAACCCCGTATAAACTATGCATAATGAGTGGTGTTCTTTCGTCGAGCGGTGATATCAGTGAATGAGTATGCAAAGGAGAACAGCCACTTTCTATGGAGCTCTGGTACCAATGTGAAAGTAATTGTACAGCTTTTAAATGTATATACTTTTATAGCTTATTACAACAAAAAAGAAATGGTGTTAATTTAACTTCAATATCTAGTGGGGTTCATTAACAAATAAGCACTAAGCACAATAGTTATTTTATCAAATAAACTGTGGCAGCATTATATCTCGAGACTATAAACCTGATTTTTATGGTGGACAACACATGCCATCTTATTGTGTCGTCATTCTCTTAATTATTTTACTGGAATATCTGCTTTGGAATGTTCGAAATTTATTTCTACATTGCGAGGGTACCCGTTGGCTTACAACGTGAAGTGTAAAGGTCAGAAGAATTTCGGCAAATTAATTAGTGTCTTGGTTGGCCGAGCGGTCAGGCACCTGCCCGGATAGCAGCGGACGCGGGTTCGATTCCCGCATCAAGACCATAATTTTTCGAAATTCTTTTTCTAACCACCAAAATTTTGTATTATATGTAGTATTTATCTGAATGGAAAACAAAATATTTTTATATCAATTTATTCATTTTCTACATCTTCTCGAATTAAGATGTTATCTAGGAACGTGGCTGAACCTATTAAGTTATTTAGGTTTCGTGCGTGCCTATCCTAAAAACCAAACAATAGTCATATTAAGGGCACAACAACCAATAGTTTGTTTGCCAACAATACAATTGTAACAATATCCTTTAATCGAGAGCCGTTGTGGGAAAGCAGAGTCGTCTTTTTAGTCCAATTTAACCAAATCGCAACTAAAAATCGGAATCCGTAAAACATAAAACAAGTCACTAATAAAGATAAAAACACCGGCACTTTCAAACAACACAATCACATACAACCAACGACAGCTGACATTGACAACAAAAAATCACAGAATATTTTGACATACCATTTTTTTAAATCACTCTGTAATAGGCGGCAAAATAATGTATTACAAACAGCCATTAATTAAGAAGTTAAAAACTCTTGTTTTATGCTTTTAATATGGCTTAGAATAGTTTAAGGACCTTAAAAACGTAGGCTTAGAAACGAAGGACCTTAAACACGTAGGCTTAGAAACGACATAGATGTCTGTTTTTTATTTTATTGGTTTTAGCGAGTTTTTTAAAAATAACTAAATGTAATGTTTTCTTATATTTGCACGAGCACTACACATTTGAAATAAAACAACTTTTACGGATAAGACTCGCGTATAATTTGGTGTTTGGCATATTAATTATTTAACCCGACGTTTCGATCACTTTACAGTGGCCGTGTCACACAGTGTATCGGAAAGCTACCCATACTGATAGGTACCTCAATGGTGATTCTCACCACCATCCCAGTCAGCTATCTACCGTGGGCAAATCTTTGTTTCAGAGAGCGCACGGCATCTGTGTCAGTCAACATCTGGCATCAGAACTAAATCACGTTAAGCAAGTACTGCGGAGTAATAAACTGCAAGTACCAAAGCCCTGTCGCAGAGGTCGAGTGAAACCGGCAACAGTCGAACGTCAACCTGCTGTACTACCTTACTTGAAGGGTGTCACTGACAAGATTGGGAACATCTTGAAGCGTGCTTCCATTAAAACTTATTTCAAGCCGCTGAAGAAGATAAACCAATTTCTAAGACCTGTAAAGTGTAACATGCCCCTTCCAGATGCAGGAATTTACAAAATAGATTGTGACTGTGGACTCTCCTATATAGGCCAAACAAAAAGAAGTATAGGGACCCGGGTAAAAGAACACATAGCTGATGTGAAACATAGGCGCGAAACAAAATCTGCAGTATGTGAACATGCCTTAGACGGACCCAACCATTATTTAAGATTTGATAAACCGCAAATTCTAGCAAAAGAGAAACGATATATACCTAGAATGATACGTGAAGCTATTGAAATCAAGAAACATCCAAACTTCAATAGAGATAATGGTTGGAACATACCATCTGCTTGGGACCCAATTATTAGAATAATTAAATCCCAACACCGTCCTCATACTGCCAAAAACAATGATACTGTAAGCTCTGTTTGTGTAAATCGGAACACCTAAAATATCAAATATTATGACGGTAGTTAATTATTACTTTATTGTGAGGACACCTGTCATCTTTAGTCCCCCCGTGACCACGGCCACTGTAAAGTGATCGAAACGTCGGGTTAAATAATTAATATGCCAAACACCAAATTATACGCGAGCCTTATCCGTAAAAGTTGTTTTATTTCAAATAACTAAATGTTTCGTTTTACGCAACGTCCATTAAGAGTTCCGTTTCACAAAAAACATTAATGGATTTTAAAAATGTTTCCCACTGTTGCCGACTACATTACAACTCTGGTACCATTTTGGCAGGTCCCTTTTGGATAGTGATGCGGACATCTTCTGCAACAATATAATTATCTCGTGTAAGGCGCTTTTTTGAAGACAAATATTTCGGCTCCTAGACAAATATTTCCCATCCGTGGTGCCACTATCCAAGATGCGCATGTATGAATTTGTGTTGTGTTTATTCGTGTTCTATTATTGTTTGATTTTATACCTGCTTATGGAAACTTGTAATTGGTTAAGAGTTTACGTAATTTATTTATCACACTATGTTTAGTATAGCTGTTTTTTAAGCTTTCCGAATAAAATAAAATAAAATAAAAATGGGCATTGCAGGCCTGGAGAGCCTCCAGTCGCTGGAGCTGTCGCGCAACCCGCTGCGCGAGCTGCAGGGCGGGGTGTTCGCGCACGTGCCGGCGCTGCGGCGGCTGCGCCTGGCCGCCGGGCGCCTGCGGCGGCTGCACTCGGCCGCCCTCGCCGGCCTTCGGCAGCTAGAAGAGGTGCGCATATGCATGTATATATACTTAACATAGTAGACGACATAACAAAGGAATAAGCAGTGTCTTATGTCACGGGTGCAACTTGTATCCCGGGCGCCATGAGGGACTCTATGGTTTCCTCCCGAGCGAAGCGATCAGGTTGTACGAAACAGTAGATTGTAATACAAAGAATGCCCGCAGATCGCAAGTGCAGCTTGGCAAAAAAGAGATTAAATAACATGAGGGCGCCACTTGTCTTGTTGTGTTCATTTTTAGTCAGATAACCGTTGAATTACGGCTAATAAATTAAAATACAAATAAATCATAATTAAAATTTGATAATTGAACTACCAGAGTTCGACAGCAAATCAGTGATATCTAATGCAAATAAAAATTTGTTCCATCTGTCACCGCATCAAACACTTTTTTGCCAAGCTGTATTTGACGCCTGAGCCTAAGGCGAGTTATCGCCCGAGCCGAAGGCAAGTTATCGCCCGAGGTAAGTTTATGTCACCCTCTGACCATGAAGTGGGATTTTCCGTACGCGTAGCGAGCGGAAAAGTCGACTTTATGGTCAAGTGTGAACATAAAAGAATGAAACTGACGTATTGTTTTCTCTGTAATACGTCAATTCCATACATTTTGTTTATTCTATGCGTTCGTTAAATTGACCATTTATCTAGAGGAGCTGATAACTGAACTCCATCCGTTTTATAGAAAGAAAAAAATGTAAACAATCTCAATGTATCTTTTAATATTAAATAGGTACAAAAATAAAACTGTCGTAACACCAATATCTCAAAGTAGCAACTTTATTTGTCTGTAATTGATAATATATTGAAAAATACATGTTTTATGTTTTTAACTGCATTTCGTAGGTAAAGAGACGTATCAATATTTAGCACTGTAGGCCTATTCGCTAACTTTTTTGACACTTGAGAGTGGTAATCACTGAACTATTTACTGATCCATTACTACTTTACTATAACGCTATTGTATTGTGACACTTGTCCTGTGAAAACAGTAATGGATAAGTAAATAGTTCGGTGATCATCACTTTCAACTGTCAAAAAAAGTTAGCACATAGGCCTACTGGTCGGTTTAACAGAAGGGTTTCTAACAAAGGTTACTTAGTATAATTCGATACAACTAACGCCATCTATTGTCCTCGAGCGAAAGAAGGACGAAAAGAAGCTTGTGAAAGAATCCAAATTCTCTCTGCAATCGACAACCGCACGGATATACGTGTTTAAATATAATTGTTGTAAAAATTCGTTGTATACATAAATAAAACAATTCATTGGAGTGGGACCTGGAAAACCTACCGCAGCCTGTGTACATTTTGGTCCATCTTCGCCGGATTTATACGAAGAAAGAAATGGAAGATCAGGGTGCCGTGGAAAGCGTAAATTCAGCAGTGAACGGTCAGGAATCCTTGCTATCCTATTCCGTAATACTACGATTTGACGGCCGCCTTGGTCGAATGCTCAGATTGCTGGATATTGGCCAAGAGGTTCCGGGTTTGAATCCTGGTAGGGGCAAACTTTGTGATGAGTACAAATGTTTGTTCCCGAGTCATGGTTGTGTATATGTCAACATTTATATACATAATTATATTAAAAATATGTCCATCATTAAGTATCCATAACACAAGTGCTTAGGCTACTTACTTTGGGCTAGATTATCATCTAGCCCAAAGTAAGTGTGTAAGTGGTGTGAGTGTAAAAAAAATATTTATTTATTTATTTTATTTGTGTTAAAAAACCTATTTTAATGTACTTCCCGTGACGCGATATAGCTATAAATCCCTACCGCAGTATTATACGCGAGTACATACCATTTTCTTACTGTTAAAGACCACTAAAGACCGAGGTCATTTTTAAATAATTAGTTTAACGAAATTTCAATAGTACGTACTTTGGTATCTAACTGATACCAAAGTACGTACCAAAGTACGTACTAATTCGGATATTTTTTATTAATAGATGGCGCTGGTTGTCTTTTACATCACGCTATCGAGTTTCACTCCAGTTTTTGTAAAGATGGAGCTTTAGGTTCCCACCTCCCTCCCCTGAGGGTTGCCCTTTCCAACTTTGGGCACAAAAAAAAAGCGTTTGCACATTAAGTCTAAGCCCAATTCAATCCTTATCCGTGAAAATAATAATATGGAATAGGTACTTGATTTGACGGAAAAAAAACGGATGACGGTAGGGATCTGTTTTTATTGTAGCCGAGCGCTTACGCAACGCACTACATCCGATCCGAGTCCAAAATTTAACCATAGCCATAGACCCAAAGAGTACAATGTATATAAAGAAATAGAGAGAGAGCCATACATTTAAAGAGGACCATGAATTTTGTACTAAGTCGACACAGCATGCATAGAAGTATTTCTATGGTAACTTAAGCAGCGCACTACATCCGATTTGATCCGATCTCTGTCCGAGTTTTCTATACCAATATTTTTTTTGACGGGTTCGGATTGGATGTATTCGTAAGCGCTCTAATAGTCTTTATGCATGTAAAATCGATTAATAAATAATCGATTTTTTAAGAAAATAATAGAATTACGTTACATTACTGTTATAAGACGATAATGTATTCCCTGGGATTGACGGTGTCTCACGTGTGGCTGATATACGTACTGCAACTGGCATTGTTCGATGTGCATTCTCCAAAATTCAGCGGAAGATGAATATATAGCTTATATTTCGAAAGCTGACACTTTCAAGGCCGGCCAAGGCGATATATAAAGCACTAACTATAATTCGATACCACTAACGCCATCTATTGTCGTCAAGCGAAAGAAGGGCGAAAAGAAGCCTGTGAGTGAAAGAATCTGAGTTTTCTCTTCAATCGACAACCGCCACAGAAATGCGTTTTAAAATATAATTGTCATAAAAAATTGTTGTTACACATATGAATTAAAATTAAACGTTTAATATATAAATAAGACAACAGGTCTTGCTTCAACGACATCTATGCGCATGCACTCTTTGCGTGATGGGCACAATAAAATTCTTCGATCTTCGATCGGGGTCACCAGTTTACGGTATTTGGCTTTGTATGTCCGTAATATTATTCGTTGTCCTCTCGCCTTAGTGAACTCCAACAACTCCAAATAAATGAACAGTATCGGTAGGTATAAACTTTGTTTATTGTTAAATTGCACAACACAGCAAATTATAATAGCTCTTCACATAAAATTGTAACAACATAGTTTTAGGTCAGCCGTTGGAAATTAGAATCAAATTGTATCTACCGAACAATAACGTCAATTGTCAAAATGACAGAATTGTCAGGTGCAACAGCGCAGTGTTGCTACGGTGTTGCCACACGTTCGTTAAATTGGCCATTTAGCTAGAGGAGCTGATAGCTGTACTCCATACGTTTTATAGAAAGAAAAAAATGAAAAACAATCTCAATGTGTCTTTAATATTAAATAGGTACAAAAATAAAACTGTCGTAACACCAATATCTCAAAGTAGCAACTTTATTTGTCTGTAATTGATAATATATTGAAAAATACATGTTTTATGTTTTTAACTGCATTTCGTAGGTAAAGAGACGTATCAATATCAAGTAATAGCTCAACTAGCACTGTAGGCCTATTCGCTAACTTTTTTGACACTTGAGAGTGGTAATCACTGAACTATTTACTGATCCATTACTACTTTACTATAACGCTATTGTATTGTGACACTTGTCCTGTGAAAACAGTAATGGATAAGTAAATAGTTCGGTGATCATCACTTTCAACTGTCAAAAAAAGTTAGCGCATAGGCCTACTGGTCGGTTTAACAGAAGGGTTTCTAACAAAGGTTACTTAGTATAATTCGATACAACTAACGCCATCTATTGTCCTCGAGCGAAAGAAGGACGAAAAGAAGCTTGTGAAAGAATTCAAATTCTCTCTGCAATCGACAACCGCACGGATATACGTGTTTAAATATAATTGTTGTAAAAATTCGTTGTATACATAAATAAAACAATTCATTGGAGTAGGACCTGGAAAACCTACCGCAGCCTGTGTACATTTTGGTCCATGTTCGCCGGATTTATACGAAGAAAGAAATCGAAGATCAGGGTGCCGTGGAAAGCGTAAATTCAGCAGTGAACGGTCAGGAATCCTTGCTATCCTATTCCATAATACTACGATTTGACGGCCGCTTTGGTCGAATGCTCAGATTGCTGGATATTGGCCAAGAGGTTCCGGGTTTGAATCCTGGTAGGGGCAAACTTTGTGATGAGCACAAATGTTTGTTCCCGAGTCATGGTTGTGTATATATTTACGTAGTATATTTTCAACATTTATATACATAATTATATTAAAAATATGTCCATCATTAAGCATCCATAACACAAGTGCTTAGGCTACTTACTTTGGGCTAGATGATAGGTGTGAGTGTAAAAAAATATTTATTTATTTATTTTATTTGTGTTAAAAACCTATTTTAATGTACTTCCCGTGACGCGATATAGCTATAAATCCCTACCGCAGTATTATACGCGAGTACATACCATTTTCTTACTGTTAAAGACCACTAAAGACCGAGGTCATTTTTAAATAATTAGTTTAACGAAATTTCAATAGTACGTACTTTGGTATCAGTTAATTCGGATATTTTTTATCAATAGATGGCGCTGGTTGTCTTTTACATCACGCTATCGAGTTTCACTCCAGTTTTTGTAAAGATGGAGCTTTAGGTTCCCACCTCCCTCCCCTGAGGGTTGCCCTTTCCAACTTTGGGCACAAAAAAAAAGCGTTTGCACATTAAGTCTAAGCCCAATTCAATCCTTATCCGTGAAAATAATAATATGGTAGGGATCTGTTTTTATTGTAGCCGAGCGCTTACGCAACGCACTACATCCGATCCGAGTCCAAAATTTAACCATAGCCATAGAACCAAAGAGTACAATGTATATAAAGAAATAGAGAGAGAGCCATACATTTAAAGAGGACCATGAATTTTGTACTAAGTCGACACAGCATGCATAGAAGTATTTCTATGGTAACTTAAGCAGCGCACTACATCCGATTTGATCCGATCTCTGTCCGAGTTTTCTATACCAATATTTTTTTTGACGGGTTCGGATTGGATGTATTCGTAAGCGCTCTAATAGTCTTTATGCATGTAAAATCGATTAATAAATAATCGATTTTTTAAGAAAATAATAGAATTACGTTACATTACTGTTATAAGACGATAATGTATTCCCTGGGATTGACGGTGTCTCACGTGTGGCTGATATACGTACTGAAACTGGCATTGTTCGATGTGCATTCTTCAAAATTCAGCGGAAGATGAATATATAGCTTATATTTCGAAAGCTGACACTTTCAAGGCCGGCGAATCCGGCGATATATAAAGCACTAACTATAATTCGATACCACTAACGCCATCTATTGTCGTCAAGCGAAAGAAGGGCGAAAAGAAGCCTGTGAGTGAAAGAATCTGAGTTTTCTCTTCAATCGACAACCGTCACAGAAATGCGTTTTTAAATATAATAGTCATAAAAAATTGTTGTTACACATATGAATTAAAATTAAACGTTTAATACTATATAACATACATAAATAAAACAGTAATTGCTAAAGCCTGGTTGGAGCAGAAAGGGAAATTCCTAATAGCTTATCTCTGAATTTAATTTTTGAAAATTATTACTGTAGGTTAACGCACAGCCGTGATCCCCAGGATCGAACCTGGGACCTCTGGTTCTTCATTCCGGTGGGTGAACCACTAGACCACGGAGACGGTTATGGTGCAGTGGTCACTCATTGGCAAGACGCTCATCATCATCATCATCACCAGCCCTTTAATCCCCACTGCTGGGGCACGGGCATTGTCTACGGATGGAAGATATAGGGAGATTCATTGGCACGACGCTGCAACTACGTAATACGTTGTAGACGCACGACGCAGGGTTCCGTTTGTCATCGGTAGATGGCACCATCAGTATCATCACACTATCAACGGCTTGGACAATTACTAAAGTTAGAAAAAAAACAAATAAATAATAATTTGCCCCGGTGCGGGAATAGAACCCGCGTCCTCTATCCCTAGATCAGAAGATACAGTGAGAAGTTGAATATTTAGGGCCTGTTTCACTATCGACAAGTAAGTTCTGAGTAACTTACTTGGTAGATCATTTGACAGTTGTAATATGAAATATATGTCAATCGAACTGCCAAGTAAGCTACTTCGAACTTAATCCTATTACACGGGACCTTATTGGCGAAAAGTGGGTGTTTAATTTGTACGTATTATTTTGACATTCCATTTCCAGATCCTGATCAAGTTCAACCAGGGCCAGCTGACGCTGGAGCCCGGCTCGCTGGACGCGCTGCCCTCGCTCAGCACGCTCACCGTCGACCGGTCTGCCCTGGCCCCGCTCCCCGACGCCCTCCTCGCCGGGGCCCCGAACCTGCAGCGGCTGGAGCTCACCGCCTGCGGCCTGGAACTGCTGCCCGCAGCCTTCTTCCGCGGCCTCCGCAACCTGACCGCGCTCAACCTCAGCGGCAACAAGCTGCGGGCCTTGGACCCCGAGCTGCTGTGGCCCCTGACCGCGCTCACGCAGCTCGACCTCAGCCGGAACAGCATCGAGGCTCTGCCCGGGTCAGTACTGTGTACTCATACTAAACGTTAACTAGGATTCTGGACTGAACGGTCAAATAGAATGATTGAGTTTACCGGCTTAACCCCCGAATACAGAAATGATACTCAAATTTTGAGCACTGCTTATACAGTTAAGTGGACAAAACCTGTCAGAATTTGTATGGGAATATGTCAGTTTTGACAATAATTAAATGTTAAGCTGGACTCAAACTTTGAGTAGCGTTTCTGTATTTGGGAGTAAGACATGTAGACAAGTTAGCAATAATAATTACTTAAAAACCAGTCTTTCATTAAAACCACATAAGTGCCGCCTGCGCTAGCCAATCAAGCAAGCATGTATGACCGATTCTCTTACAACCTTACTGAAAACGTTTCACAATTCGACCATCTCCCGCAAGCCTTTTTAACCGCCTCCGAGGTCCAGTGGTTCGCCCGCCTGGCATTCAAATCCAAAGATCCCGGGTTCGATCCCCAGGGGCGTACAAATTTGTACTCGGTTTGGTGGTAGGACTTCTTTCAAGTCCGCCTGGCTAGCTACCGACATCTTATCAAAAATCTGTCGCCATAATAACAATGTTAACAGCATTATTGTGTTCCGACTATCTATGATAAGATAGCCCCTCTGTGGTTCCAGGTGAAGCTCGTTTCCTTTCGGCCCTTATCGTCATTTACCACCAGGTGCGACGAAGAGCAAAAGCTTCCCTGTCTAGCATTAAAAAACACGATGTTATTGTGCCCCAGGAAGCTGCTGTCGGGACTGAAAAACCTGGAGACGCTGAAGGCCGACAACAACCGCATCGCGTGGATCGCGCCGTCCGCCTTCGTGGGCGCGCCGGGCTTGGCGGCGGTGTCGCTGGCCGCCAACCGGCTGGCGCGCCTCGACGGGCCCCCCGAGGGGGCGGCGGCCACCCCCGCGCCCGAGTACTGGGACGTGGGCCGGCAGTCCCCCTTCCGCTCGCTTCTGAGACTGCGCACGCTGGATCTGCGAGACAACGCGCTGTCCGCCGTGATGGACGACTGGCGGCTGGTGCTCGTCTCCAGTCTTAGGACGCTGGACCTGTCAGGGAACAACTTCACCGAGCTCACGGTATGTGCTTCGGGACTGAGTGGTCCTTTTTTAGTTTTCAACAAAACCAAAACGTACATTTAGTCAAAAATTGTCAAAACTCTCAACCATAATCTAAAAATATCAACCGTCGAAAACGCGTCACAATATACATTCATAAATAATTCACGCATGCCCGGCTAGCATGACCATCGAAACACATTATGGTGAAGCCATTTATCGCTTAGGACTGTCAAAAATCCATTGTTTTTTAAAAGCTTATAGCGATAAATAACAATATCGTGTTTCGGTGGTCATGATATTCGGGTTGTAAGCAGAAGTGAATAATAATTAACACCCACTTTTCGCTAATTAAGTTACGTCCCACGTAATAGGTGGCGAGCCTATTGCCATCTATCGAGCACCAAATCGCAGTATTTTGCTAGGTGGTATTAATATAAAGAGAAACTGAACTCTCATAGAAACTGAGTTTAATAAAACTTGGTTTTGATTAATGCAATCTTGGTAGCGGAACTCAGTTTAGAGCATAAACCGAGTTCAACTTCAACTGATCGCGTTTATTTTTTGCGGTAAAATCGGCTCTTAGTCTTGTACGACACCCACGGGGGAGATGGGGGTGGTGACAATTGTATTCTGTATGTAAAATGCTACAAGGAAAATATCATCATATGATACGGGGTCTGACGTATCATCCCCTGCAGTTCAAGAAGACTTTCCCTGACGCATCACCCCCTATTGCAGAAGGCGGACGTCCAGTTCCTCAGCGACGAGGTGGTGGTAGACCTCCGCCGCAACCGGATCTCCACGGTGGACGTGTTCGAGGCGCCCTCGTGGCTGCCAGCCGAGGGCTTGCAGCGGGCGGCGACGGGGGGCAGCATCCTGTTGGACCAGAACCCCTTCGTGTGCGACTGCCAGATTTATCTGTTCGTGAGGAGGCTGCGGGGCGCCAGGCCGCTGTCCAGCGAGCCGCGGCTCGACGTGGGCGAGGCACGCTGCCAGGGGCCGCCAGAAAGGTACACTCTTTTTTTATTGTGGATTACAATGAAAGGTTTTTTATTTATTACTAGCTGATACTAGCCATGGTAACGATGTGGTTGCCATGGTTACGTCTAATGTTTGACAGGAAAGCAGTTTATATGAGAGAATGGAATTGTTGTTTTTACTATTTTCCTCGCAATTTTTCCATATTTTCTCACCTTCCGCGCCTTGCCTGGCCCAAGACAATCAGTACTCGAGTTTTAGCGAGAAAAGAAAAAAAGGGAAGAAAATATAATTATGCTTATAATTATTAATACTTTAAATAAATATTAACATAATAATATTTAATTATACCTATATATTTTTGTTTTGTTTTAGTAAAATTATTTATTCAGCCTGTATTCTCTGTATAGAGCCTGAAGTGCCTTCAGACGGCCCGAAACTGTCGGATTTCCTCAATCGAGCGTAGACTTTAACTTGCTTGTAGGAAAGCACAAAGTCGATTGACAAAGCTTGACATTTTGTGGTGGCCTGACGTGTTGTAAATTGTAATATTATCTTTAATTTGTTTTAGGGCCGGTTTTTTAATCCGTAGTTAACTCAACCAATTGTTAAAAATTCATTCTGATTTCTGATAATCAGTCTGATATTTAACCACCCGTAACAATATGAGACTGATATTTAACCATTAGTAACATTAGTAATTAAAATTGTTACTAATAATTAAATAGCAGCCTGATATTTAACCATTTTTAACAATTGGTTGAGTTAACTACGGATCAAAAAACCGGCCCTTAATGTGATGTTTCTAACTATTGGAAACAATTTGCAACACCTAAACAGTAACCAAGTCTAAAGGACCCACCAAACAAGTATCATCATCTATACCTATTCTACACTTGGTAAGCAAAAAAAAAGTTTGATTTGATTTGACAGACGCACAGCACGGAGGAACTCGAGATAATAAATATTTGGTCACCCATCCAATGACCGGCCTTAGCGAACATTGCTTAGTTTCCGCAATCGCAGGCCAAGCGCGCATTGCCACTGCGCTAGCGAGCTCCTCAGCTTTTGGATTACAATCCAGTGTATATTTTTTGTATAAGTGTTATTTAGTCTCAAGATTGTAATCTGTATGTGTATACACATACATAAACCACGCCTATATCCCCGAAGGGGTAGGCAGAGGTGAACTAGCATTCACGTTTCGCCAACTGTGTTAAGTCTCGTTTTACCACACGGCGCAAACGGCTGTATGTGTATGCATATTAGAAAGCATATAGATACTACATACTATTAGATTGTATTACGAGGTATATTGCTGTTGCCTGCAATTGTCACCTATAATGAAGTTTGCATTTAGCATCCAACGCTATTGTATGTATTTGTCATTAGCTGTGTTAATGTGAACTTGTTTAATAATCAATAAATAAATGAATAAAAAGGGACGGTGGTGACGGCAGAGTAGAATACAATTGTCACCACCCTAGGTCTCTCCCGTGGGAGTCGTACAAGGCAACTAAGGATAAATCAGATTAGGAATGGGTAGCAGCATTCCTCTTATACCACCAAGCAATGTACTGCAACTTTTGTGCCCGATAAATGGCAATAGGCTCGCCACCTATTACATAGGTCCTACCATAGTTGGGGAAACGCGGGTGCTGGTTCACCTCAGCTTACCCCTTCGGGGATATAGGCGTGATTTACGTATGTATGTATGTTGGTGATCTTAATAAATAAATAAACAACCAGGGAAGGGGCCCTGGTGCGAGACCTGATGCCTGAAGAGCTGACGTGCCGGCTGCACGCCGCCGACTGCCCCGAGGGCTGTGTGTGTGAGCTCCGCCCCGGCAACTACTCGCTGGAGATGGACTGCGAGCGGCAGCCCGGGCGCTATCCGGAGCCCGAGGACTTCGGCCTGAAGGTGACCGCCGGACGCGACAATACATAAACACACACTTACACATTCGCACTCTTACTGCCGCACTCAGAGACGTCAATTAACTTTAATGAGTATTTAATGTCAAAGATTATCATTCAAATCTAGACCATAGACCCAACCAGAATAGCGACCAGTTTTGAATTGTCATTTTTTGACGTGTAGTACTCATCAACGTTATTTGACGTCTCTGAGTGCGGCAGTTACTGCCGCACTGCACGCAACAATTTTCATTGAAGTCAAGTCCATAGACCCGGCAATAATAGCGACTCGTTTTGAAATGTCATTTTTTGACATTAAGTACTCATGATCGTTATATGACGTCTCTGAGTGCGGCAGCCTATTACAGCAACGACCTAATTCGAAATTTTGAGAAAATGAGATAGAGTTAAATATCGACCTAAAAGATGAAGCTCTACAACTTTGGTTAGAAAAAACAAGCTTTTTCCTTACGGAATAAGGTTAAAAAATGATTTGAGTCTATAATCTTCCCCCTGAGCGCGCAAGGTAACTCAGTCTCAGTCAAAAATAGTTTTTCGTCGATTCCCAAAAAATTCCGATTTTGGATTTGGTTGTTCTTATAATAAGAATGCGAATTATGTTAAGCCTTTCTCCCACAGGGGTAGACAGAGATCACTTCTTTCCACTTGCTACGATCCTTACATACTTCTATCGCTTTATCCAATCTCATCAATCCCTTCATGCATGCCCGTATTGCCCGTCGGTTTCGGGTACTCTTGACCTGGCCCTAAAAAAGACACATACATTCGAGGACTTCGGCCTGTGGGCCTACCGCCTAACTCGATTGCTGATGATAGCTCTATAGCTATGCACTGATTATCCGAGCGACCGCCTAAAATTGTATCAGCAATAAGCACAGAGTATAACAACAACAGCTAACGTGAACGAACGATATAGTTCTTTTGGTATAAGATGAGCTTTGCATTTGAGTGAGTGATCGCAAAAGTAGGGTTAGTGAAAAAAATAATATATTAAATATTTTAAAAGAAAATGTTTTTTTATTAGAAAGCAAGTTATTGAGTAGTTGCGAACGTATATAGGAACGGACATATACACAAATCGAACACTTAACCATCCTCCGGCTTCTCCGCCAGCCTGGTAAAACACTATTTATGTCCATAACTTATTAAAAAAAATATTCTAACTCTTCTACATCGGTTATTGAATCTTCACTAACTTCATCTTCACTGTCATCTGATGACACATCATCGCACAGATGATGTAGCGCTCCGTATAACCATCAATAGCGGCGTCGCGACCATCAAATGCTTTTTCTTCTTTTACTGCATGGTCAAAATCATTGCCCATATCTTTTCAATGGGATTAAAATTTTCACTAATATAATACCTAATTAAAACAGCGAAATATTATTAATATATGTAGCTGCTAGCGGTACAAATGAAAGTGAAAGACAGAGTATTGACAGTTGAAGGACGCACCGAGCAATAGGCCTAGCACGGGACGTGAAAAAAATGACAGTGTTTTCTTTCAGGATTTAGTGGGAGTTAGAGCGAGAAGAAAAGATTTTCTTTCCCCTGAAAGAGATGTGTCCACGTCCCGTGCTACGGGGGGTGCAGTATTGACAGCTATTAATTTAGCTAGCAGTCATCTTGAATTTTAAGGCGGTACGGATTTTCTGCCAAATTCATACAAAATCCAAAGCTATTGCTGATAGTGACAAGTTCAAAAGCTATAGCTGATAGTGACAGCATGACGTCATAAACTATAGCTTTTTCTTCAGTAATAGAGTTAGGCGGTAGGCCCGCTGGATCAAAAAAAGATCCAGGCACCCCAATTTTAATCTTTTATTTATTCATGTTTTCATGTATTCACTGTTCATCACTCGACTCTTTAGAGTAATGAAAAGTGAATAGTACACACCATGCGAGGTCGTTGACGACTACCTACTTAATCTAATTTATGTTATGTCTTACATATTTTCAGCACAATAATTATGTGAATAGATGAAAGGGTAAAGTCGGGTGGAAAAAATACCTTTTTTTATTCAAGTACTACAATTTTACCCCTTCATCTATTACTGTTAGTTATTCTTTTAACCAATTTTTAAACTATCATCTATTTACTTCTTATTATTCAACAGACGTCTTAATATACAATGAAAGGATTGAAAAAATAAAACAAAAAATAAACGTTCGAAATTTATTTATAATCAATTACATTAGTTTTCGGTTAATCTTAGAAATTAAGTCTTTTGCACCCCTATACACTTCATCACTAAATGTATTTTCAACCACATGCTGAGCACAGATAGAAGCTGTACAGTTACAATCGATATTATTACATAAATCATCGATCTCAAATATTTGTAATCTTATTACTCTAGATCTTGAATTATTCTTACACGGTTTTTTTATGTACGAACACAAAATTTCATCTGCTCTTCTTTTCCGTCGAGTATTGTTATTGTCGACGTTGGTGGTGTGGATGCTGGAGCCACTGTTCGGACGTTCATCTATTTCGAAAGGTCTTTCCTGCTCGAGATAATTGAGAACATTTTGACGGATTGTTTGTTCTGCTGGTATTATTGGTGAGTAGCTTCTATTAAAAATTATATCATCAGATCCCTGAAACAACGACGTGAAAACAATTATAATTTCTTATTGAAATCGTACGCATTCTAAGAAATACAGAATGAATAATATTTAAATAAAAAACAACAATATAAATAGTGAGATCTTACCGGCATGTCTTTTCCCAGAATTTTGGGTATAAACAAACGAAACTTGTACGCAGTCAGAAATCGATTTCACAACTGTGATATACCATTTTCGTGTGTCTTTTATATGTTACAAATATTACGCCTTTAAAGCTTAAAATTATGTGTTTTAATTATTTTATAACAACTTAACAGTAGTGTCAATGACATGTTACTTTCAAAGCGAGCCTTATTCCTTGGTAATAAAACATTATTTACTGGAGGCATTTTGGGATAGAAATATCTGCTTGTCTTAATGTTATTACGAAGTCATTCATTCATCGCAGGCTGGCCCCCAAATATGGCGAAGATGAACTTTGATCGCAATCTTTCTCTTACGCTGCATTTCGCTGTCATAGTGAAACCGATAAAGGCAGTACTTTATCTTCATGCAGTGATATTACATTCTTATTGTCTTGCACACACCTTGACAATGAATGAATGCTATGAGAAAGAAAATAAGGTTTACTTTTGCTTACTAACGTACCACACAACCAGAGTTAGATGTTTACCTACAGTGATATATCGACACCGATGCGGATATTAGTATACTGTTTATTTCGTTATTCTATGATTTTTCTACCACGTTGTATTTTTTCCGAATATGGAAAATGCGTACTTGAATCCTGTATATTTAAGCCGGGTTGAAGATGGAAAATGTCACAGTCTGATACAGCTACTAAGTCCCCGCAAACACACAGTTATCCAGAAGGAAAAAAAATGTAAGTAATTCATTTAATCTGACTTCTTATCTATTCCTTTTTTCATGTTGTATGTTTTCTGTCTATTCATGTTTTGATCTTTTCATTTGAATGTTATTATTTATTTTCAGGTCGAAACATACAACTGGTCATGATGCATCCGACTACTCAGAGGAAGAGATGAACGTGCCCGCACCTTCTACCTCAAAGAAATCGCACTCGCCACCTTCTGCACGCTCTTCTACATCGAAAAAGCGCAAGTCCCCAGCAATCGTACCTGCAACGCCGAGCAAGTATTCTAGTTACGATCTCTTCGGCACCGACAGCGAAGATGAAGTCGAACCCAGCAAGCATGGTAATAATACATCTAATATGTATTCATATCTTGTTATGAAATACCCTAAGGCATATAGTCGACAATTACATAAAACTAAAGTTGGAAAATACTATATAGAATTAAAGACATATCCGATAAATAAAGCAAATCAGAAGAATAAACGACTAGAGGCAGATATTGTAGTAAAAAATAGAACAGATTGTGATACAGAAGCTTGGTACCACCTTAAAAAGTTTATTGAAGTATCTCGACGCCAGATGAAGCAATGTACAATATTTTCTATATTGGAAGAAGATAGTCCATTGAAATAAGTTATTTTCATATAAACATATTTTCTTTTTCTTTCAAGATCAATCATCGAAGCACAAACATGAGAAGATATGCAAGACTTTGCCATCATCACATCGTAGCAGTGCTGAACATGAGCCCAAGAAAAAGAAGAATATTTACCCGCACACTTCCGAGCCACTTCCCACCAATACGCCTACACTCTGCCGAAAAACTTCTGCCAGCGATGTGTTCGGCACCGACAGCGACGATGAAGCATTCAACATACCAAAAACCGGTAAAAAGCAAGCAACGATTCATTCATATATTACTAAACGGGTTCCGCACGGTGTAGTACGACAGAGTAATGCGGAGAAAGAGGGATCGCACTATGTAGAGTTAAAGGTCTACAAATGCGATGAAATCAAGAATATACAACCGATGAATAGATGGCGTCATACCATTATAACTATAAAGAATAAGTCGGACGCTGGTACTGAGGCATGGGAGCACCTAACTAGCTTTATAAAAGCCACTCGTAAAGAGTTCAAGGATTGTCGGCCAGAAATTATTACCGGATATTCATAAAAACATTTTTATTTACTTTGAATTATGTGCCACTTTTTACATTTATTAATAATACTTTTCTATATGAAAAGAGAATACTAATATAATAATTTTCTTTTTGTATAGAAAAGTATTATTTAAAGGCTGAGATCACCCAGCTAGTATTTTTTAATGAATAGTTCACTACTTATTTTATAGTTCACTACTCGCTAAAGTGGCTTCTAAAGTGTACTTTTAGCTTACAGAAAGAATGAAGAGTAGTAAGCTAACATTAAAAAAATACTACAGATGATTTACTATTCAGTTACTGGAAGGCTAGGGCTAGGTGATTTCCGCCTCTTAATAATTTCATACTAATATTAATCATACCAAATAAAACTTATAATTATACCTATTCAAACAATTACTTCTTAATCATGTTTACTTTAATATTAATACAAGCATTTGCAAATTTATATCTAACATTGTTTTTTTATTTATGTAACAGTTCCACTACAACCAGTACCGCTCCCACCACCAGCTGTTGAAGACAATACGTTAATCGAATGTGAAAAATGCCAAATATTAATATCACGAAATGAATACAGATACCATTTGAGAACTAATATACATAAATCGAACTGTTTATTGAAGACCGAATTTGATAATATCAATATTGTGACTAGCGCATTTAAGAAGCGCATAGTAACTTATCGCTTAAACCCAGCTCAGAAAGTCGAGTATCTCATAGCAGAATCGTTTCTGAGCGACAATAAAAAAGACATTACACATTTGATTAACATGTCATTGAAAAAGCATACTTGCATTAAATTAAATTTTGAACTATTTTCTTATTTTACTTTACCAAAGTCGAATGAAATTCAACTAAAGTCGTTTATTACAAAATATGAAACTATTTATCAGTCGACAGATTTTGATGAAACATTTTCACGACTGTCAGATAATTTAATAACAAAATTGACTGAAATTCAGCACTGTGAATCTGGTTGGACTATCTTAAAAATTAGTCATATGGAAATTAATGTAAATAAATACTGCCCTCTGAGAGGTGGTACCTACATAGGTCTACCACCATCTATCAAACATTCGAAGAGTTGTATTAACATTCACAATACTGACAGTCACTGCTTCCTGTGGTCAATAATTGCCGCACTATACCCTGCTGAAAACAACGTAAGCAGAGTAAAGTCGTATCCACATTATTCATCAATATTTAATATAAAGGGAATGTCCTTTCCTCCCGCAATGCTCGATATTAAACAATTTGAATCCAATAATCCGGATATAAGTATTAACGTGTATGGACTAGATAACAAATGTTGTGTGACTGGACCCTTATATTTAACTAAATGTCGTAAAATTGACCATATCAATCTCCTCTATTTCGAACGAGGTAATAAAGGGCACTATTGTTTAATAAAAAATCTTAATCGATTAGTGCGACGTCAAATAACAAATCATAAAGGTAAAATATACTTATGTGATGCCTGTTTACAGAACTTTTCTGATGAATCTAAGTACAGATCACATAAGTGTGATGGAGTTTTGTATGTTTTACCGAAAAAAGATTCTTATTTGAAGTTCAATCATTATGAAAGACAACAAAAAATTAATTTTGTGATTTATGCTGACTTTGAGTGTCTTTTAATAAATTATAATAAACAGAAATCTGAAAATACTGAAATATTGCTAAAACATGAACCTTATTGTTTTGGGTATTATATTTGTTGTTCTCACAATCAAACCTTAAACAAATATGTTTCATATAGAGGTAGAGATTGCGTTCAAGTGTTTATAAGATCATTAATTAACGATGCTAAATTTATTCATAAAATATTATTAGAAAAAAAGCCGATGTCACCTTTAACACCTGATCAAGAGACTCGGTTTCGAAACGCTACCTTATGTCACATATGCAATGAAGTATTATTCGATGATAAGGTTTTAGATCACGATCATGTTACGTCTGAATTTAGAGGAGCGGCACATTCTCACTGTAACCTGATGCATAGAGTGTGTCAATTCATTCCTGTTGTTTTTCATAATCTATCAGGCTATGACGCACATTTATTTATTGAAGAACTAATGAAATATGAAGGAATGGTTAAAATTATTCCAAAGACTAAAGAAAAATACCTTTCTATTACAAAAATTATCGAATCCACCAATAGTACGCGCCCTATTGAAATAAAGTTCATAGATTCTTTCCAATTTCTAAGTTCAAGTCTTAATATGTTAACTAAAAGTTTATCTGAAAATGATTTCTTTCACTTATCAAATGAGTTTAAAAATAAAGAACAGTTACAATTACTCAGAAAAAAAGGTGTTTATCCGTACGATTACATGAACAGTTGGTCAAAACTTGATGAAATACAACTTCCACCTAAATCATGTTTTATGAATTTTCTAAGTGGGGTACATATTTCTGACGAAGATTATGCGCATGCTTGTGCTGTATGGAATTATTTTAATATTTCTAATCTTGGAGAATATACAGATTTGTACTTGAAAACTGACGTGTTACTTTTATGTGATATATTCGAAAAATTTAGAAATACAAGTCTTTTATATTATAAACTGGATCCTGCTTATTATATTACATCACCTAGTTTGAGTTGGGATGCGATGCTTTTTCATACGAATGTTAAATTAGAACTGATTAGTGATATAGAAATTTATCAAATGCTGGAAAATGGTATTCGTGGCGGTCTAGCACAGTGCTCCTTACGCCATGCTACTGCATCTAATAAATACTTACCAAACTATAATCAATCCGTACCGTCTTCATATCTTGTATATTTAGACTGTAATAATCTCTATGGGTACGCTATGACAAAAAAGTACCCTGTTTCTGAGTTTAGATTTTTGTCATTAGAAGAAATAAAACATTTTGATGTAATGGATATTTCTGATGAAAATGATTATGGCTATATTTTAGAAGTGGATTTGTTGTATCCAGATCACTTGCATGAAGCACATCAAGACTTACCTTTCCTCGCGGAAAAAATGTCATCCCCGGAAAGTAAAGTAAAAAAATTAATTGCTAGCCTCTATGATAAATTTAATTATGTCATTCATTATGTGCATTTAAAACAATGTATAAAACATGGTCTAATACTATTAAATATTCATCGAATTCTAAGATTCAGACAGGAATGTTTCTTGAAACCTTACATTGATCTTAATACTTCTCTCAGACAATCATCAAAAACAACATTTGAAAAAGACTTTTTCAAACTACTAAATAATTCAATTTTCGGTAAAACTATCGAAAATAAACATAAACAAGTACATATTAAATTAATTAATAGATGGACAGATAATCGAAATTCAACAAATAAATATTTAACCGCGCAGAAATTAATTACAAAGCCTAATCTAAAAAGCATTCATATATTTTCAGAAAACTTTGTAGCCATCCAGTTAAATCATGAAAAAGTGATGCTGGATAGACCGATCTACATTGAATTTTCTGTATTAGAATACGCAAAACATCATATGTATCAATTTCACTATGATTTTATCAAAGAGAAATATAAAGAACAGGCAGAGCTATGCTACACAGACACTGATAGTTTGTTATATTTGATATATACTGAAGATTTTTATAAAGATTTAAGAGATAACATTTCACAATTTGATACTAGTAACTTCTCTTCATGTAATGAGTATAACATTCCAAAAATAAATCAAAAAGTTCCTGGATTATTCAAAGACGAGATGGGTGGTGATATAATTACTGAATTTGTTGGCTTAAGAGCTAAATTGTATTGTATAAATAGCTTAAAGTGTAAAATAAATAAAGCGAAAGGTATTACAAAAACAGTTACTCAGAAATTACAAATGATTGATTACAAAAATACTCTTTATAAAAAAAACAGCACAAGATGCAACATGAGATTGATAAGATCAATTAAACATATTTTATATACGCAGCAGATTAACAAGCAACTACTCAATGGGAATGATGATAAAAGACAAATACAAAAAGATAAAATTCATACACTCCCATGGGGTCATTGTAGCACTATATCATAACAATAAAAATATATCGAGTCTGATAGAATATAAAATAAATATAATACTAATCTAAGTAGAATAAGATATGTAACTTCGCAAATGTGTGTATATTGTTTTTTTACTATTTTCATTATTACGACTGTTGTAATAAATGTATGAGTAAAACAATGAAGAGCGTTTTTATTTTATTTTTCATGATGTGAGAATGAATAGAAAGAGGTATATAAAAGATTGTAACTCAATTTTTTATTTCATACTTAAAATGAAGTTCGTCAAGCAACCAGACACTTTAGAAGTCAACATTATAAAAACAGGAAATAATCCCCGCTTAACTAAACATAGTGTACTGCTGCCTAACACAATTCGATGTATTATATGTGGCCCATCAAATTGTGGGAAAACAAATGTGATGGTGAATTTATTGTTACATGAAAATGGTCTTAAATTCAAAAATATTTACTTGTATTCGAAGACATCTTTTCAACCGAAATATCGTTATTTAGAAAACGTTTTTACATGTATTCCTAATGCTAAATTATATATTTTTAATGATAGCAAGGACGTGATTTCACCAAAAAATGCTTTAAAAAATTCCATCATTATTTTTGATGATGTGGCGTGTGAAAATCAAGTAAATATTCGTAATTATTTCGCTATGGGCAGACACAGTCAGATAGACTGTTTTTATCTGTCTCAAACTTATTCCAAAATACCTAAACAATTAATACGCGATAATGTTAATCTCTTGATTATTTTCAAACAAGATGATATCAATTTAAAACATATATATAACGAACATGTGAATACAGATATGAGTTAGTTAGAATTTAAAAAGCTATGTGCTACAATATGGTTAAATCAATTTAGTTTTTTAACCATAAACAAAGATTGTGCTCTGGATAGAGGAAGGTATAGACAAGGCTTCGATACATTCATTTATTTATAGTATCGAAAAAAAATGAAGACTAATCCCGAGTATATAATAACACAGACTTTTAAAAATATATTATTTCATTTTAATATTTGTGAACAACAGTCGAGTATAACTCAAAATAAAATAATGGACACAGAGATTAAAAAGCAATTAATTAAGTCAGTTGACACTATTAAAAATAAAATAAAAGCTATTCAAAATGAAGAAGATGAAGCAAATATGAAATTTAAGAAGGTGTTCAAACCCATCACAGATAATTTAGAGACAATCATTAAAGCTAACGATAAAGATAAACCTACGCTTAACGTCTCGATAGATATGAGTAAAAATGACTCCGTAGAAGATCAAAACTCTTCTTTAGATTATACAGTCTTAAGCAAGAATACACCGATAGAGTCAGATGAAAGTTTAGAATATTATGATTATAGTGATGATACACTTGTGTCAGATAGAAAAATAAATGATACCCTTATGTCACTAGAAAAAGAAGAAGTAATAGATATATATGATAATAATATTAATATCCCATTTGGAATACGCAGTGAAAATAAAAACTTGATGATGGGAAATTCCAAAGTTTCATTTTCGTCTACTAGCAATACATCAAAGTCAGACAAATACCAAGTAGTGACCATTGGTTTCAAGCAATATAAGTTAACACCAGGTTTAAAGGAACTTCTCATGCGCAATAAGCCTAACCTGAATATTGTTAGCGAACAAGACAAAATTACTTATAAAGATATTCTTGTTTACACAAATGCTCATAAACGAGGCTTTAGTTCAAATGGTCAGATTAAAGGCGACAAAAGTTTGAAATATTGCGAAATAATCAAACCATTATTCATTCAAAAATGGAATCATTCCAATGAAAAAGACATAGCTAAATGTGGGGGTCATATCCCGATATACAAGAAATACAAAAGTGAAACAGACTATGTATATTGGGATGACCCTAATGAACTAATCGAAAGATTAAAACTATTAATTGCATCAAAAAGTGCTGGTAACACTAATCATGATAACGAAATTATATCAATTATTGAAGAGCTTACAGAAGCTGGTATTATAAAAAAATAAAAGGACACACGCTACCATATCGATGATTAGTACGAAAAGAACATTGATCATGCATGTTCATGAACGTGATAATCAGAGTTAATATCGAGAATGCAGAAATATCATTTAAACGATGACATTGAAGTCTTAGGATCGTCAAGTAAATCAAAATTGTGTGCTTATTGTTGTAAAGCAGATATATACGATCTTAAAACGAATGTCTTTCAAAAAATTGAGGATATTAACAAGTTGATGATACTTTTAATCAACAAAATAAAGAAACTTGAAGTAAATATTAATGTTAAAGATATTGTGGGCAAATTAAACAAGCACTATGAGCAAAGCAGATGTTGTAAACGAAATATGTAGAAACGCTAGAATTAATTATCCTCGAAAAAATGTAATACTTAAAGGTATAGATGATCTTTGGCAAGCTGATTTGATAGACATGCAAGCAATATCAAGAGTTAATGGAGGTTACAAATACATATTAGTAGTTATCGACTGTTTTACAAAGTTTGCATGGGCAATCGGGCTAATAAAAAAGGATAAAGAGTGTCGCGTCTCCAGGCGCGTTGAAGGATATCAATTGATTTGGAAATGGATAATCCTTGAGTTTTATAAAATTGATTTAATAGTATAACTTGTTACAATGAATAGGTAGGTAAGTACAAGATGGTATGAGTCGAACGACGGTCAGATTAGAAGTGAAAGAATTGTAGGTGTAATAGATACACCAAGCCGACGACTTCACAGGCAAATAAGACTGCTCGTAGCATTGCTGGCCATAAATGCGTAGGTGCTTGAACATCCTCCCCGCATTGAAATCTCAGGGAGTTTCAATTTTGTCTTCTTTATTATGCAGTGGACAAAGTCTTGTAAGGGATCTTCTCACAACTCCTCGTACAGTGCTAACATCAGCCACACGACTGATTCCGTCCGGCCCCGGTATTAGATGTTGGACGCGTCCCAATCGCCAGGAGAGAGGCGGGACGTTATCTTCTTGAATTAATACAAGATCACCAATTTTAAGCGTCTCGCTGTGGCGCTTCCATTTGCTCCTCGACTGCAGCTCGTAGACATACTCCTTCTGCCAGCGGTCCCAGAAGTGTTTTCTTAACTGCTCCAACCTTACGTAACGCTGTAGACAGGTGGACTCTTCACTCGAGCTGGGTGTTGTTTTAGGCAGCGAAGTTAACGGCCTCCCGATTAAATAGTGCCCTGGGGACAGGAATGACAGGTCGTCAGGACAGGAAGACAATGGACACAAAGGACGACTATTTAGAATCGCCTCCACTTGTGCCAATAAAGTAGAAAATTCCTCGTACGTCAGGTACGAATTTGACATTACGCGCTTAATATGAAATTTGCATGACTTGACGCCAGCTTCAGCTAGTCCGTTAAAATGGGGTGCGTATGCAGGTGAAAAAATAAAATTTATACCGTTTTGAGCGGATGTATCAGTAATCGAAGTTTTGTTATTTTTAAGAAAATTTCCTATTTCCTTGGCTGCCGCAACAAAGTTTCGTCCGTTGTCACAGAAAATCTCCATTGGTGTACCCCTACGGGATACAAATCTCCGCATTGACAATAAAAATGCGTCTCTCGTTAGCTCAGTGACAGCCTCTAAATGTATACATTTATACCTGAGACAAACAAATATGCACAAATAACATTTAATATGACGCGACCCGCGTCCCTTACGATTTAAAATCAAAAATGGACCTGCAAAATCAATAGCCACCGATAGAAATGGGAAGTCAACGGTAACTCTTTGTGGCGGTAGATTACCCATCATTGGCTTCAACGGTGACGCTCGGAATCGTGTGCATAAGGTGCATGTCCGGAAAACGCGCCGCGCCGCGCGGCGCCCTCCTACGGGCCACACGTATGTGCGTACCGATGCTAACAGTAGCTGCGGTCCCGCGTGCATATGCCGTATATGCTCGTAATTAAAAATTAAACTAGTGAAGTGATGAGAGCCATCTAAAATAATAGGATGCCTTTTGTCGACATTATACGGAGAATTGTCCATACGACCTCCTACACGGATCAATTTTTGGTCGTCTAAATATGGTGACATGTTTAAAATTTTGGATTTTTTATTGAGTGGTTTATTTTTAATTAATAAATCATAATCATCTTTGAATGACTGTTTTTGAGCTATTAAACATAAATTGGAAAATGATGATTTAAGTTCATGTGTAGTTAGCGTGCCTGTCTTTTTATTATTTGGATTAAGCAAATTGTGAGTAAATCTATGCAAGTATGCAAACATTCTTAGTAATCTAGTGAATTTTGAATAATTCTCAAACGTTATCGCAGGCTCATCCTTACAGACGTATAAGGATAAGCATTTAGATTTTATTTCTGGTAAGTCAGGAGAGAGGAATTCATCAGCTGGCCAGTCGGCCATTGACTGAGTGAGGTATGAAGGACCTGACCACCACATTTTCAATTTTGCCATATTTTGCGGATCTACTCCCCGCGAAATAAGATCGGCGGGGTTATCACCGGTCGGCACATAGCGCCAGTCGCCAGGATTTGTTAATTCTGCTAGCTCGACTATTCTATTGGCCACGAAGGTTTTTAAATTTCTTGGATCGCTCCGAATCCAGCCCAGTACGACTTTGGAGTCACACCAATGTACAGAACCACGTACCTGGCACCTGAGGGAGTCTGTTACAGATTTATGTAGCCTAGCGGCAAGTAAGGCGGCACACAGCTCAAGCCGCGGGATTGTAGTGGGTTTGAGTGGGGCAACCTTCGATTTGGAACAGAGCAGCCTGGCTGAAATATTGTTATGACTAGACTTAGATAACACGTATATACACGCACCGTAAGCTACTTGCGATGCATCACTAAAGGAGTGCAACTCAAGATAAATAGGAGAATCACAACATACATGTCTAGGAATTTTTAATTCCAATAAATAATTAATGTTTAAAATAAACTTGTGCCACTCGCCTAAGATGTCTTTTGGTACAGGTTCGTCCCAGTCTATTTTGCGTAACCACATGGTTTGAAGAAGAATTTTGGGTTTAATTATACATGGACTTAGAAAACCTATGGGGTCAAAAACTTTAAAAAGTGTAGACAACATTGTTCTCTTTGTAATATGGGGCAATACCATGCATTGATTCTTATCAATGTTATTGATCGGAAAATTAAACATATCGTCCCTGGGTTCCCAACCTAACCCCAGAGTGCTACTGGCCTCACTCAAGTATAATTTTTGTTGGGTGTTTCCTTCAGCCGTATTTTGTATGATTTTAGAGTTGGACCGAAATTTGCGTAAAGGAAAACAACCTTTTCCTAGGGCACCCGAGACAGCTTTCTGAATGTATACCAGCTCTTCCTCTGTGGAACAGCTGGTGATGAGGTCATCAACGTAGAAATCACACTGAATGACCTTTCTTACTTCTTTGTCAGTGCACTCCTCTCCTAACTGCCATAGACATCGCGTACTCAAATAGCTGGCACTTGCTAAACCGTAAGTGACAGTTTTGAGTTGCAAGGTTTTTATGGGCTTGGACTCCTCTTCTCTCCACAATATTAACTGTAGATTGCGTTGATCCTCGTGAATTTCTATTTGTCGGTACATCTTTTCGATGTCGCCAACCAAAAGATATTTATTTTGACGCGATCTAATTAGTATGGAGAAGAGGGAATCCTGGACGTTGGGCCCTACCATCAAGATATCATTGAGAGACATACCGGAGGAAGTGCTGGCGGAGCCGTCAAATACCACCCGAATTTTAGTGGATTCACTGGCCTCTTTGAACACAGCGTGGTGGCACAGAAAATATGTTGAACCTGAAATTTGACAATTTAATTCTTTTAAATGATGTAACTCAGCATATTCTCTAATGAACTCTGTGTATTGCCTTTTAACATGGGGCTGTCTTCGGAATCGTCTTTCTAGACCAATGAACCTCTTTTTTGCCATATTGTATGAGTCACCCAAACAATCGGGATTGTCAATTAAAGGGAGTTTGACGCAAAACCTCCCTGATTCACTTCGTGTCGTATTTTGAGCAAAGTGTTCTTCGCATAATTTGTCAACCCTGGTCCGCATTTTGGTCTTTGGCAAGTCCTCGAGTTCCCAGAATTTGGTCATTTGGTCATGAAGCTGGTCAACCCTATGCTCAACAATAGATGCATGATAATTGTGATTATTGTTTGTCTGTGTAACATTACAAACACGTGTAGTGGTAATGTTACCTGCGACTAACCAACCCAAATGCGAGCTGATAAGCATGGGCAAGTGGTCGCCTAATTTAATTGTGTTACGACCCACAAGCTCCCAAAAGATGTCTGCGCCCAGAAGCATGTCTACTGGTGCCGGGTGGTTAAACGTAGGGTCAGCAAGTTGAATATCAGACGGAATTTTTAATGTCCTAACATCTATATAAGATCTAGGTATTAATCCGGTTAAATCTCGCAAAACTAAACATGTAACATTAGCCATAAATTTTGTTACTGTAGAATGAATTGTTAATAAACAATTTGAATTGACTTGATTAGTGTTGTTATTACCTATGCCAACAATGTTGATGTTTATTGGATTAGAACATAGTTGTAATTTATTTTTTAATGATTCTGATATGAATGACGATCGACTTCCACAGTCTAATAAGGCTCGGACAGTGAAGTTCGTATCAGTATCAGGGTTATACACTCTTACTAACGCCGTACATAAGACAACTTGATTAGAACAGTTTTGGTTGGAAAACGTAACAATGGCGTCATTAGGCGACATAGCGGATACATTGTCTGAATTTTGCTTATTAGGAGAATGCAAAAGAGTGTTATGTCGGCCTTTGCATTCTCGACAGGGACCTAAGCGACACGAGCTATTTCGATGCCCCAATCGCAGACAATTACGACAAAGTTTCAGCTGATCAACAAGTGAGATGCGCTCATCGACTGATTTGGCCTTGAACGCAGGACAGTCATAAATCCTATGGTCATTTCTACACACAACGCATTCAATGTTGTTATTAGAAGTAGTTGAAAGTTTGTTTGCACTGGCTACAAATGACTTTGTCTGTTTGGTCGGGGTCGTAACCGTCCGTGAGTGGTTATATTCCGGTTTATACACATTAGGGCCTTTGTTTCTCGCTATTGATTGTAAAACGTCAGCCCTATTTATCAGAAACGAGTGGAATTCGCCTAAGTTGGGTACGTCACTTAATGTATTACGCATTTCTTCCCACTTCATCAGAGTTTGACTATCTAATTTAGAACAAACAATAAAAATAATTAGCGTGTCCCAGTGATCTGTGGGCTGCCCCAAACTAGACAAGGCACGGAGATTTTTCGTGACATGGTCAACTAAAAATCTAAGCGAGCTCTCTGATTCCCGTGAGATTGATTCGATGTTAAAAAGAGAAGTTAAATGATAATTTATGAGCTGCCTTTTGTTGTGGTATCTATCGCATAATAACTCCCAAGCATGCTTGTAATTAGCTTCTGACACTTCAATGTTAGTAATTATGCGAGCTGCTTCACCCTGCAGATATGAAATCAAATAATGAAATTTGTGTATTGTTTTTAATCGCTCATTATTGTGAATTAGTGATAGGTAGGTATCGTGAAACTCCAACCAACGAAAATAGGAACCATCGAACTTGGCAATTTGTAACTGGGGTAATTTGACACCAATATCGTGATCGTTTTGATGATGACACTGAGAAGAATGGCTTGATGTGCATGTGATGTTCTGGTTTTTATTGCATTTAGTTAATATAGATTGTGATGTAGCAATGCACATAACAAAATCCGTCTCAATGTCATCTCGCTCAACAAGCTCCTTGTCCATATTGGCAGTATTAGATATTTCAATTTGTGTTTGCATTAGATCGAATTCCGCCGAAAGTGCCTCTAATTTATTTAATTTTAAGGTTAATTCGTTAAAAAGTATATCATTTAATGAATCTACGCACGCAATTTTGTCTAGATAATTTTTGTACTTAGTCAGGCGTCCTTTAATGGAACTGCGTTTTAAAATTAACTCTTTTAAATCTTTAGACATCATATGAGCACTCTCGACTGAAACCGACATAGTGAACAGCTAGTTAAAAAAATATAGGTTATAAACTTACTTGTATTAAAATATGTAAATCCAAACAATATAACACCCAAGACACTGCTCAAAACTTTGGTACTTGTATGTATTGTAATATGCAATTGTGTAGATACCTATAACGCCGATTGCACTGACAATAAACGATAATTAATTTGCCGAACACTGCTATTTTGTCACCTGCGCACGACTAGTTACTGTAGCTACGAGCGACGGACCTCTACGATTAAGGATTTAATAATAATTTAGGCAACGCAGCGCGCAGCGGCGATACGCTATTAGCGAATTAAATAAAATAGCAATTTGTGTCGCTGAACTATGCAGTATATTAGCGTTAATAATTAGAATTTATAGATTGAAATGACCTTGATTAGAATGGATTAGAATAGTATTCGACTCAAGACTACCTACGAATTAAGAAAAAAACTATAAATTAATCGACTGTTAACTAATGTTATATTGTTAGCCTTAACTAATTTAATAGCCTATTAATATTTGCACAAGTGGAACGATTGCTAGAATGTCTGTAGAAAGAAGGAATTTAAGGTAGGTGGACATTCAGAAGAGAAAAAATAGGAAGCACAGGATGGCACTTATCTTACGAAGGGTTTCAGAAGATCCTTGCTGGTGAAGTACGTGGCTGCGGCAATATTGATTGTAGTGGTAGTAAATCCGGCCGGAACTCCCAGGTACAGGATGTTGGTAACATAAATTAAATTGCTGGTTTAGGTAAAATTCCAGGTATTTATTGAAATTTAATAATTTTTAACAGAGCGATATGTTCACAGTTTTACAGTAGGGAAGAGAGAGCGCGGCAAAACAGTGTTGCCACAGATATTACAAAAATGTGCGTTCCGTTTCGCACATATTCCCAGAAGGGCCATTCTTAACTAATTAACAATTATTATAAGCATGATGTTTGACAATCAAAAAAAACTAAACTGAGCTAACAACATCAATTAAAATTCTAACTTGAAAGACGCTAGCCTTATTTATATAAAATCTTCAAAATTTTAACATGCTCACCCATTAAGTAACAAGGGTGTATAGAAAAACACTTTAATTTAATTTAATAGTATACAATACAAGGTAACAATGCCTAACATTGACCTTAAATTTTAACATCTTAATAATATATTTTTATCTTTTAAATTAATCTAATTCTATTGGTAAAATACAAATCTTATTTATGGACCTACGGTAGGTTCCCGAAAGAGTTTTTACATCTGCTACCCTTGCCTTTTGATCTGGACCATAAAACAACTTTACAATCCTTGCTATAGGCCACTGAAGGGCAGAGGACTTTTTATCCTTTAATAATACTAGGCTACCTATTTCTAAATTAGTTTTGCTAATGTGCCATTTAGGGCGACTATTTAGCTGAGATAAATATTGCTTATGCCAAACATTCCAAAAATGTTGCTGTATTTGAGTGCATCTTCTCCAGAAACGTAGCCTATTTATGGGTATAGAGGTAAGGTCAGAATCTGGAAATGAATTCATAGATCTACCTATCAAAAAATGACTTGGTGTCAAAAAAGTAAAATCTGAAGGATCTCTCGACATTGGTGTAATTGGTCTTAGTTTAAAATGCCTTCGACACTAATTATAATTGTATTAAATTCCTTATATGTAAAATTATTGACACCTACAATTCTTTTGAAGTGAAACTTGGCACTTTTAACTGCTGCTTCCCATAGGCCACCAAATGTGGGGGAATAGCTAGGTATGTAATCAAACTTTATACCCTTGACAGCCGCAAAGTCAGACACCATAGACTGGTGTTCTTTAGAATTATGAAGTTTATATAATTTTTTTAACTCATTGTCCGCACCTTTAAATGTTTTGGCATTATCACAATGAATAGTGCTGGGTAGGCCTCGCCTAGAAATAAATCTTTTTAGAGCTGATATAAAGCATTGGGTGGTCATATCAGATACAAGCTCTAAGTGTATAGCTTTTGTGACAAAGCATATAAATACTGCTACATAACCCTTGGTAACAAAACTTCTTCTTATACTTGACTGCTTAATTTGGAATGGACCGCAATAATCTATGCCAACTATACTAAAAGTCTTTGCCTCATTGACACGTTCGTGAGGCAAGGTTCCCATAAGCTGAGATGCCGCTTGGGCCTTAAACCGATAACAAGTTACACATTTATTTATTACTTTTTTAATTTCTCTGTTACAATTGACAATCCAGAATTTCTGGCTTAAACTACTTGACGTTAATTTTAATCCTGCATGTAACAATGTTATGTGCTCATTTCTTATAACAATAGTTGTAATATGACAATTTTTTGGCAATATAACTGGAAACTTTTGAGCAAATGGGATTGAGGCATTTTGCAACCTACCAGATACTCTGAGTACATTGTTACTGTCAATAAAAGGAACTAATGTTTTTAAATTACATTTTAAATTTTCATTATTCTTTATACATTTAATTTCTTTTTGAAAATGACAATTCTGCACCAGAGAAAATAATTTATTTTCTGCATTACACAATTCTGTAACTGATAAATTATTTTTCAATTTATTTTGAGTTTTACAATTAAAAATAAATCGTAAAATCCATGCTGTTACCCTCTTGGTCTTATTCCATGAGGAAAATTTCAAATAAAATTCCTCTGTGGGTGAAGCAGTCAGCACAACATCCCGCTCATCTCCGGATATAATCCCTTCACACAGAAGGTGGTTACAGATGGTTATCGGTTTGGGCATAAAATTAGGTAAGTTATGACCCGGTGAACCATTCCACCATATACTCTTGGCTGCCAATTCTGAGGGGTTGCATCCTCGAGATAAGCAGTCTGCAGGATTGACTGCCCCATCCACATGAAACCATTGACAATTTTTTGTTAGAGCTTTTATACATTCTACTCTATTTTTTACATAGGAAGGTAAGCATTTTTCAGATTTTAGCCAACACAATACCACTTGGGAATCTGAATACATATATTTAGATTCTATTTTTATTTTAGCAAACACAGATATTACTTTTTCATATAATTTAGCTAATGCTAGAGCTGCATTTAATTCTAATTTTGGTATTGTTAACTTATTTTTAATAGGAGCTATGCGTGACTTGGCACATAATAAGGTAGTTGTGGCCTTGTTGTCATGAATGACCTTTATATAGATACAACAACCATAAGCAATACTAGATGCATCACAATATCCTAATAACTCAACACACTGAGCATTAAGTAATTTTAAACTTCTATTTACAGAAATTGTTGACATTGAAATTAATTGTTTATAGAACAATTCCCATTGTTTTAATAATTTTTCAGGGAGAGGAGAGTCCCATTTAATATTTTCTTTCCAAATTAATTGCATAAATTCTTTTGCTCGAACAGTGACAGGTCCTGCCAGCCCTAGCGGATCAAAAAACGAACCTATTGCACTTAGCACTGATCTCTTATTCCAAGAATCCACATAATTGTTAGGACAACTTATTTTAAACAAATCATTTTTTATGTCATATGATAACCCTAGCGCCTTCATTGATAAATTTTCATGGCAGAGCTCATGCACTTCGAAGTGCTGCCCCTCTATTGGTATGCCATTGAGCAATGTTGAGTCATTGGATGCCCACTTATGCAGTTGCAAATTGGCAAGCTGGAGAAGAGAAATAAATTGATCTCTTACCTTAATAGCCATCTCTATTGAGTCTGCTCCAAAGAGAGCATCGTCCACGTACATAGAAGTTCTAATTACCTCTGCTGCTAATGGGTAGTCCTGACCATATCTATCGGCCAACTCCATCAAACATCTGGTGGCTAAGTAGCTAGAGCTTCTAAGTCCATAGGTGACTGTCTGCAATTCAAGAATGACTGTTTTATTATTTATATTCCATAAAATATTTTGTAAATGCCTATGCGAAGGGTCTATCATAATGGCTCTATACATATGCCTAATATCAGTGAGCATAACATACTTGTGAGTTCTAAATAAAATTAAGATATCAAATAAATCTTTCTGCGTTTTGTAACCATTCAAAAGTACATCGTTTAAACAATTATGTTGCGAGTTTTGCCTTGTATTGCCATTGAATACAACCCTCACTTTGTTTGTTTTGCGATCCTGCTTTATAACAGGCAAATGCTGCATAAAATAACGTTTATCAATTTCTAAGCGACATAAGGGTATAATTTTTGCATGTCCTAATTCGATGTATTCATTTAAGAATGCAGTATATTTTTCTTTTAAATATTCATCCCTACACAATCTTTTCTCAATAGAATATAAAGTTTTTGCTGCAATATGATAAGTGTTACCTAAATTGAGATTACTAATTGAATCTTTAAGCGGCAATGCTACCTGGAATTTCCCATTAATTAATTGTACCGAGTTTTTGAAGTCGGCTTCGCAGGTATACTGTTTTGCTATAGCCTCCATTTTTGTTTCAGGGAGTAGTTCAGTTTCCCAAAACTTGGTTAGGAGGAGCTCAACACCATCTTCACTTTGATATTGACTAGCATGCAATGTAACAAGATTGTTATTTAAGGATGAATTTATATTTTGTAATTGGCCTGACACAATTGCACCAAATTCTGTTTTTAATAAATATAAGTTATCACATGAAAGCTTGATTTGGCCAGGCAATAAAATTTTGAAAAATATGTCAGCTGATAATAAAAAGGAAATGTCACCTGGTTTATTAAATTCATCGTCTGCAAGTACTACAGAATCAGGCAATTTGACATTTTGAATATCAAATTTGTGCTGAGGTAATTGTGTTGTTATTTGGTTCACTATTGAACAAGTCACTTGACACTTAAAATTATTTTGAAGTGACATTATATTTATGTTGACTGCCTTTGAAGTTGAACTTTTATTTGAACCTAAGACAGTAATATTTAAATTGTTGTTGAATGACTTTAATTTTAACATTTTGGCAAGATTAGCAGTTATGAAAGAAACTTGGCTACCACTGTCCACCAACCCTCTAGCTATGACATGAGATTGGCCATTTTGGCTGAGGATTTTTGCTTTGATGGTAGGCAGCAGTACAGTACTTTGGCTAATATTACTATGCAAGGAAGTTTGTGATTTAACACTATCAATATGTAATAGAGTATTGTGCTCTTTGCTATTACAATTGCTACATTTGAAATGAAATTTGCATTTGCTTGTATGCAAATTTAAACATATTTTGCATAACTTGTTTTCAGAAATAAAATTCACCCTTTCCTGAGGAGAACTATTTTCAAATTTGTTACATTTGAACAATTTATGTGTTGTTGAGTCACAGAACCGGCATGGAAAAACACTTTTACTGGCTACATTTGTAACTGAATATTTTGTGGTGGTCTTACCTTCACTTCGCTGGCTCTCTTCAAAACTGCTGGCTCGCCTCTCAATAAGTGAGAAGAAGTCATCCAATGTTGGCAGTTTTGTATTGTCCCGTTCACTGTGATAAGCTCTGCATGAAAACTGATCAATTTTGCGCAATAATATAGACAAAATCACCATGTCCCAACTTTCAATATGTTGCCCCAGTGTTTTAAGGGCACCTAAATGTTGACGCGCATGAGATATTAGCTCACGCAGGTTGTTGGCAGCACCTTTCACTATTGGAGGGAAATCTAAGATGGCTTGTACATGCTTTGTGATCACTAAAAATTTGTTGTCATATCTATTTTTTAATAAATCTAACGCTTCTAAGTAAGAGCTTCCTAGAAGAGGTAAGCCTTCAATGAGCGAAAGAGGTTCACTTTTTAAAAATTTTCTAAGGTAAAACAATTTTTGTATGGGTTGCAATTTACAATTAGATCCGATCACCGAATTAAAAAGTTCTATAAAGGTATGATATTTGCTGAAATCCTTGCCGTCGAACACTGGAATATCTATGCACGGTAATTTCACTTCACAGCTTTCCTGGCTTGAAGAACGATTAAGCAGCTTCTGGAACTCCGCTATGACGTCCAAGCATCGGTCCTCGCTATTGTCCTCTTCGAAGTCCTCGTCCTCATCATCTCTTAACAGGTGAAGCTGCAGCGATAAATCTCCTGCTTTCGCCAGAACTCCTTCCAAATGTTTTATTCTCGCCAAAATGGCCTCTTTGTCGACGGCGTCTTGTTGCTGTTGTCGCAAAAAATTTTCAGCCTTCGTAATCGTCCCTTTGCATTGTGCAATTTGCGCTTTTATTAGCCTTTCGTTGCTATTTGCTTCGGCGGTTGTGGATTTCGACATGATTTCGTTGATAGGTTATGTTAGTCGCCGGCCGGCTCGTCGTAAAAAAATTATTGAAAAAACTCACAAAATGAAGTTTAATTTTCTGCAATCGGGTTTCGGCACCATAATTTATGTTGGTAACATAAATTAAATTGCTGGTTTAGGTAAAATTCCAGGTATTTATTGAAATTTAATAATTTTTAACAGAGCGATATGTTCACAGTTTTACAGTAGGGAAGAGAGAGCGCAAAGAGTATATAATACACTACGTTTAAGAGTCGGGACTTCAAACAAGCTTTTTGAAAATTTTGACTCGCAGTTTAGGCTCAGATCTCGTACCAACCAACAGAGACAGATAAAAAAGTAATGCCAACATACTACAAAAGCAAACTAAGGATGTGGTGTACGCTACAGAATGTGTCGATATCGATAAAAACGAATGGGTACCCCCCCCCCTGCCTTGCAGAACTTGCAGACAGATTTTTTAATCCTACAAAAGCAAAATAAAAAGCTCTGTTCGTTTGAAAATATTGAGTATTATTCAATTACGTGTAATTATTTAATACAATTTATTTAACAACAAAAAATAAAAGTTATGTTTACAATGTGGAAATTAAATTGTTGGTAATTTTCTGATCTCATATTCTAGGCGGAGTCTTCAGATGTTAGCTGATCGATCAACACACGTTTTTGCAATGTTGTGTAAGCAAGTAAGCAGGACATTTAGATCTGAAATAATAAATAGAGATTAGTAAATATATCGTTTGAGTTTACGCTGGTCATCATCAATTCAATTTATTGTTCACCACTTACCATAGCGGACTATGTGTAACGCGCCCGAAGGTCTGCCCAATCAATGAAATCTGGTTCTGAAATAAAATACTCATTAGCTTCAGGAATTGAGCTATCAAACCATATCGGAAAGATAGGTTTTGTAGCTTACCAATAGAGGCGCTTATGCGGTTGCAACGATCACACCCGACGGGCATCGTGTAGCAAGGCGGCAGTCACGCTTTCTTCTTCTTCTAGTGCCTCTTCAATTCGGAAGATAAGCCGTCAGCTTTTTATATTCATCTCTGTCAGTCGCAAACCGAAACAGCTTTTCAACGGGGTTAATGCCGATCCACTCTCATATGCTTTGCAGCCATGACTCTCATCGCCTTTCAACAAGTCACGCTGTGATCTGAAAAATAAGTGGAGTTGAACACAGAAGAACTTTTGATGATGATATTGAGAGATGAACACATGCGAATAATTTTGCGCAATGTTCTGCATTATATTAAAACTCATACAACAAACTTTGTTGTTAATGATGTTAGCTATCTAGTCATGGGAGGTTTTTGTTATTTTATAAATAACCCTATATATTATATACTATATTATAATATATTGCAATAGACAATTATGTATTAAACTAATGAAACATCTCAAGTACATTTGATACTCAAATTTACGAAAATAGATTTTTTATCGATAATCTGGTAAGTAGTAAGGACATCGCTACGGCGCATATGGTTTTTGATTAAAGTGACCAGAACTTATTTCTAATTACTTAGCGTTTATATAATAACATGGAAAACTACTTACCGCTTCTCATCTAGTGGGAATTGGCCATGAAAACCCTCTTTTGGTTTAATTTCCTACCAGATTTTAGTCAACATATTTCACACCTTTTGTAAAACATTTTGCTGTTATGCACATAAATAAATGACACAACAAACTAGTAGATATACACTAATGATAAGTCACTGAAGACAATAAATAGGCACAAGATGGAAAACTAAACTAAAACAACGCTTTAATTTATATTTTCAAAACGGCATAGTGACTTATTGACATTAGTGACACACTCCGGCAGCGTGAGACAAGGAAGGTTAGATCGGAAGTAAGAGACAAAACAAGTCGCCATTAAAATTTGCCTAAACTCCATACATTTTTTCTGCAGTATAGGAGTTTCGCCAGGCTGAGAGAGCGCGGCAAAACAGTGTTGCCACAGATATTACAAAAATGTGCGTTCCGTTTCGCACACAGGATGTCTTCCGAGTTGACCTCCAAACGTCCTCTGTATGTAAATGTCCTTTGCTTCTAGCTCTTCTAAAGGTCCTGTCACGGTCGCCAATGTCGCGTCTCCAGGCGCGTTGAAGGATATCAATTGATTTGGAAATGGATAATCCTTGAGTTTTATAAAATTGATTTAATAGTATAACTTGTTACAATGAATAGGTAGGTAAGTACAAGATGGTATGAGTCGAACGACGGTCAGATTAGAAGTGAAAGAATAATAGATACACCAAGCCGACGACTTCACAGGCAAATAAGACTGCTCGTAGCATTGCTGGCCATAAATGCGTAGGTGCTTGAACAAAGAGCATGTATCTAAAGCTTTTGAAATGATTTTAAAAAATGGACGCGTTCCAATAAATCTACAGACGGACCATGGAAAAGAATTTTATAATAACAAATTTAAAAATATTATGAATAGGTTTAATATAAATCACTATTCTACTTACTCAACTAAAAAGGCTTCAATTGTTGAAAGATTCATCAGAACACTAAAGGGTAAATTGTATAAAGAATTTAACTTAATCGGAAATTATAAATGGAATAATGGAGTACTAAAGAAAAAGATGACTGAATATAACAACACTATGCATAGGACTGTTGGTCAGCCTCCAGCAACAATTTGTCATGCCAATAAAAGAGAAGTAGTACAAAGATATATGAACATTATTCACTCTAAAAAAATAAAAAAATGTAAAAAATTTCGAGTTGGTGATTATGTGAGAATAAGTAAGCATAAGGCTCATTTTGATAAAAGTTATACCCCTAATTGGTCAACGGAAATATTTAAAATTATTAAAATACAAGAAAGTACGCCTACAACTTATTTATTAGAAGATTCAAAAAGAAGGCCAATACTCGGAGCATTTTATTCACAAGAAATTCAGAAAACTAAATATCATGATATATATTTAATTGAAAAAGTGTTAAAAAGAAAGGGGAACCTTGTGTTTGTTAAATGGCTTGGGCTCCCAACTAGCGAAAATAGTTGGATAAGTAAAGCGAATGTATTATAGATATTTGAGTTTCATCATCGCTCTAACAAATTCAATTTAAGTGGTTGCATGTTAATATTTTTTTCATCCCACCATCTCGGAAAAGGCGTTTTTGCTCTTCGATATCTGAGTGCAAAAGCCGTTTTTATCCTCTAGAGGTTAAAGTAAATTTGAATTTAGAACATCGTGTGCAATGAGTTTGTGAATTCAAAACATCATTATACATATTTATTTCTACCTCCATGGTGCCGAAATTGTCATGCAACCTATTTTAATTTGTTAAAAACTCAGACTCGGAACCTTCTTGGTGTACTTTTTTTGTAATTTGCTTTGCGCGCGCCATTTTCTTTTCACGTCGAGGAGTGTTTGGCGCGTTTCGTGGTGTCAGTCAGATTTATTTTCACTAATTCAAAAATTGTTACAGAGTGGATTTTGTGCAGTGAAAGTGGTATTATTTTGATGCACAAGCATCCGTGTTGATGTGCAATTATGCAGAATCATCGAAAATAAGTCTCATGATGTGTTTGATGTTGTGGTGAAGATCACTATAAAAAGTGGTTTTATCCATTTCATCAAGCACCATCATTAACTCTGTTACCATTCAATTCGCGTCAAGCACTCCCTAGATGCGTTAAAATATGTGGCACCCATATTTTAACGTAAAATTCATTTCACTCATACTTTTCACCCACTCATTATTTCATAAGACTACAGATAAAATATACATTAAAGACTTGGCTGTATGGGCTCGACCCTTTGCCTTCCCTAAAATATAGGGAGAATTAAAAAAAAATCTTTTCACCTCATAAATTTGTTAAAACCTAGGAGTTCCGTGACGGTCAATCAGCTTGGCGTCAATCTTGCTTTAAACATTTTGATCGTCTACAACGCTTGCTTGATGCTTGAGACAAGCATTTAAAAGCTTTTTAGGTCTGTTTGATTTGTTTACGCTAGCAACGGAACAAAAACATACAGAAAATCAACGTGCTTGACTCAAGCTGATTGACCGTCTCGGAGTAATTTTTATTAGGTACTTACAGGTGTGTCTGGATGAATGTTGCTGGTGTGGCTGGGTGGATGGGTGGCTGTTGGAGGTGTGTCTAGGTGAATAAGTGTTTTGTAGGTGTGTCTGGGTGAATGGGTTTTTGTGGGTGTGTCTGAATGGATGGGTGAGAATTGTGGGTGTTTCTGGGTGATTGAGTGTTTTTTGGGTGTGATTGGGTGTTTTGTAGGTTTTTCTGGGTGAATGGGTGTTTTTTGGGTGTTTCTGGGTTAATCGGTGTTTTGTGGGTGTTTCTCGGTGAATGAGTGTTTTTTGGGTGTTTCTGGGTGAATGGGTGTTTTGTGGGTGTTTCTGAGTGAATGGGTGTTTCTGGGTGAATGGGTATTTTTTGGGTGTTTCTGGGTGAATGGGTGTTTTTTGGGTGTTTCTGGGTAAATGGGTGTTTTATGGGTGTTTCTGGGTGAATGGGTGTTTTGTGGGTTTTTCTGGGTGAATGGGTGTTTTGTGGGTGTTTCTGGGTGAATGGGTGTTTTTTGAGTGAGTATTGCGGGTGTGAATGTTGTGGGTGTTTCTGGGTGGGTGTTGAGAGTGTGTTTCGCTTAATGGAAGGGTATTGTGGAAGTTTCTGGGTGAAAACAGAAACTGTTGTGATTGCATTTTTTTTTTGTATTTTGCAATTTCCTCGTTGGGGGGGATGAAAAGTTACGTGTTGCACTCGAGTGCAAAGATTTTTCACCTTGTGCTCTTTTGATTCCCTCGCTATCGCTCAGGATTCTAATTTTTGAATCACTCGCTACGCTCGTGATTCAATTTTAGAATCCTTCGCTAGCTCGGTCGTCAAAATTGAGCCCGCGGTTAAAAAACAACTTTGCACTCATGTACAACAAATAACTATTCATTCCATTCATCACGTTCGTACAAGTGACACATTTAAAGTTTGAGTTCATTAAATATTATCGTTTTAAGCTTCATTAAAATGAAGAGGAAACGAGAACCAACTTTGCTAAATTTAAATTTAAAAACAAAAACACAAAAGAAAAGTAACAATCAAGACAAAATAAGTTTGAAAAAAACCTTTAAAAATATAGTATTGCGCACAAAAAAGCATATAAATAGCATAAAGCCGAAATGTAAAAACGCTTTAGTAAAGTTGGCATACACAACAGCACAAGAACTAGCATCAAATATACCTATAAATATACCAAGAGTTATACCCATACCCAAAACTGGAGGATTTCTTCCTTTAATACCAATATTTGCAGGCTTATCTGCTGCTGGTAGTTTAGTTGGAGGTGCTGCTGGAATCGCAAAAGTGATAAATGAATATAAAACTGCTAAAAAACAATTGTCTGAATTGGAAAGACATAATAAGCAAATCGAAGCAGTGTGTATTGGTAAAGGTTTACATCTGAAGCCATATAAAGATGGATTAGGGATTTTTGTTTAAAAGAAAAAAAACTGAATTGTAGGCTACCCAGGAGAGCTTTAACTAATATTGATATTATAAAGCACTCGTATAATATCCCTTTTTTTCGAGGTGTATTTATGAGAGATGAATTACCGCAAAAACCTTTCCCAATGGAATGTGGTGTCATTAATCTTGATACCTCCGAGAACTCTGGTACTCATTGGGTAGCCTATGCAAAATGTGAAGATTATATCGAATATTTTGATAGTTATGGTAACTTAAAACCACCAAAAGAATTGATAAAATACATGGGAAGTAACATACATTATAATTACAACAATTTACAAAAAAAACATTTATTTAACTGCGGTCATTTATGCTTAAAATTTCTAATGTCATTTTGGGAGAAAAGAAGACATAATTTACAAAAAAAAAAAAGCAGTTAATCGCTTAATTTGCTTTCATTACTTTGATTCGGATACATATATAATATGACAACTTTAATAGCATAGGTACATTCATCCAGCGATTGCGAAAGGAGCTATAAGATATTATTGTGTACTAAACTAATTATTTTTTATTGCTCTACGTATTGATACTAAATATATCCTGATTTATATTTTATCGCCTGACATAGTAACATGTTAATATTCAATAAATATCCTACTCCAAAAAGAGTATGCAATATTACACTCCCAATATCGAAACACGTCAGACGTGTCCGAGTAGAAAAAACAAAAAATATTACTACAGCGAATAGAAGGTTTTTACAAGAACTTGGGTTTAAATTACATAATGTTGCAAATCAGTGATATACCGTGTCAAGATAACTCAATCGAAAGCTATGAAATCCATAATTATAATCCATATAATAACAGCTTTAAAGACAATGATGAAATAAGAATACCTATCCATCAACAAGACGTTTACGTACTACCTTCAGGTAGTTCTATTTACATAGAAGGCTATGCCAACGTGACTTCGAAAGACTCCTTAGGAAAAGTGGTTAAAAAAGATGTTAAGTTTATTAACAACCCAATGTCATATTTGTTTCAAGATATTCGTTATGAATTAAATGGTGTTGAAATCGATCGTACTAAAAATGCAGGAATTACTAGCACTATAAAGTCCTATATATCTATGAATGAAGGTGAAAACAAAGCTGCAGCAGTTTGGGGATGGAATATGAAAGGTACAACTCTGAAAGTGGGATATTTTAGTGTCATTATACCATTAAATAAAATATTAGGTTTTGCAGAAGACTATTCTAAAATAGTCATAAATTGCAGACATGAACTTATATTACAAAGAAGTAATTCCATTTCAAACTGTGCGATAATGGAAGGTAATGATAGTATCGAAATAGAAATTCAAAAAGTTCAGTGGCGTGTTCCACATATAAAAGTTTCTGATCGTAATAAATTGTTATTACTTAAATATTTAGAAAAGGATCGTCCTGTACAGATAGCATTCAGGAATTGGGATTTGTATGAATATCCGTTCTTACCAAAAACCGCAAAACATTCATGGTCGATCAAAACGGCGTCTCAGTTGGAAAAACCAAGATATGTGATTTTTTGCTTACAAACTAACAGAAAATGTGATAAAGCTAAAAGCTATGCAGAGTTCGATCATTGTAAAGTAACTAACCTTAAATTATTTTTGAATTCACAATACTTTCCGTATGACTCACTAAATCTGAAATTTGATCAAAATAAATACAGTATATTATACGAAATGTATGCTAACTTTCGTCAGTCGTATTACAACGACGGTGTTGATCCGTTGCTTGACTTTGTTCAGTTCAAAGAAAAAGCTCCGTTGTTTGTGATCGATTGCTCAAGACAAAACGACTCACTAAAAACTGGATCCGTTGATGTTCGGATAGAAATCGAATGTTCAGAAGATATACCAGATAATACAACTGCTTATTGTCTGATTATAAATGACCGTCTATTTGAATACAAACCGCTCAGTAATATTGTAAGAAAATTATCATGAATGTGATAGTGGATGTACAAGGATTTAAAGACAAGCAAAACCATTTTATAGCAAAAGAAATAGCAATACTCTGGAATAGTCGAATCTTTGTGTGGTTAATAAAACCACCATACCCATTTTATGAATTAACAAAAAAAGAACGCTTGCAAGTAGCCTGGATTGAAAAAAATAGAGGAATTTATTGGAATGAAGGATGTATACCTTATTTTAATATTAAAAACATTACAGGCAATTTTTTTAACAATAAATGTATACTAACTAAGGGCAATGAAAAAGTTTTATGGATAAAAGATATATTTAATAACAATAACGTACATAACTTAGAAGATAAAAATTGTCCTAGTTTATTAACACTGTATGAGAAATATTCAACTTCGATGGATATTATGAGCTGTATACATCATAATAACGTATGTGCCCTAAAAATAGTTATTTGTTGTACGTGAGTGCAAAGTTGTTTTTTAACCGCGTGCTCAATTTTGATGACCGAGCAAGCGAAGGATTCTAAAGTTGAATCACGAGCGTAGCGAGTGATTCAAAAATTAGAATCCTGAGCGATAGCGAGGGAATCAAAAGAGCACAAGGTGAAAAATCTTTGCACTCGAGTGCAACACGTAACTTTTCATCCCCCCCAACGAGGAAATTGCAAAATACAAAAAAAAAATACAATCACAACAGTTTCTGTTTTCACCCAGAAACTTCCACAACACCCTCCCATTAACCCAAACACACTCTCAACACCCACCCAGAAACACCCACAACATTCACACCCATCCACTCAGACACACCCAAAAAACACCCATTCACCCAGAGACACCCACAAAACACCCATGCACCCAGAAAAACCCACAAAACACCCCTTCACCCAGAAACACCCACAAAACACCCATTTACCCAGAAACACCCAAAAAACACCCATTCACCCAGAAACACACACAAAACACTCATTCACCCAGAAACACCCACAAAACACCCATTCACCCAGAAACACCCACAAAACACCCATTCACCCATAAACACCCACAAAACACCCTGTACGAGCGGGAGCGAGCGGTTGTAAGGCGCCGCTTCCCGCAGGTACAGAATTGTTGGTGGATAGGAACTACTCCAGGGAGTAGCCCTGGCAAGTAGCTGGTATATGGTAGGAGGAAGCTACCCCAGGGAGTAGCCCTGGCAGGCAGCGGGGAGGGAGTAGTGAGACCCAACACGGCCGATTGGAATCTAATTTATTGTATAAATAATTACAGTATTTATTTGGTTTACATGGTCTGTACACATTGATAGCTTTTGTATGTCTCTCATGGGTGTAAACTGCCGACGGTGCGCTTGGTGTGTGTAGGTCGCCTCGCTGCTGACTCTGCTCCTCGGGTTAAGTCCAATGTTCGACTCGTGGCTCGAACATACTCCCGACTCCAGAAGGAGATGGGCAGGGCGTCTCCGCCCCGTCTGGTAAATAGTGTCGCTTGACGATGAATGGTTCAAGAAGAGATAGTATTGGTTGCTAATTGAATGGTGACACAACATGCTGCCGGCTCCAAGAAGAGGTGGTATTGGTTTCTTGACATTGGTGAATCGGAACATGGCATCGTTGTTGTTTGTGGATTCTCCACATCAACTAGGCAACTTCTCAGTACTCTGGTGAGACCCGCTGGTGGGAGGCCAGAGACCGATTCGCTTCGCTGTGACAATGTTGGTGCTGTATTGTGCATTGTTGATTTTGACCATCTCCCTTCTAAGTTTAGCAGCAAATCCAGCAAACTAGGCTCCGAATGGTGATATAGTATTGTACCCCATGAAAGACTGTTGGTTGAGAATTGGTTATTCATTATCATGGTTAGTAAAATAGTTTGGTTAGTAAATTGTAAGTACATAAAAATATACATAATATAAAATACTTGTAAATAAAGTGGTATAATGAGAATGAAATAAAATGTTGTATCTTACCTGCCTTAGTATGCAGTGTAAGGGTGTGTATGATAAGTTATCCTTACCTGGCTGGTTTGCAATGTAAGGATGGTAATGGTAAGTTAGCCTACTCGCTGCTTGCGTAGTTAGGGCTATAATGTTTATGTACCCTGCCAGTTGTCTGCAGTGCTAGGGTTAATGGTTAGTTGTCCTTACGCGCCTCTGGTCTGGGTCGTGGGGTGTGTAGTGTGTGGTTAATGTATGTGTGTGTTTTACGTGGCTTTAAATTTATTGAGTGTAGATTCAACAAATAAATTGGTAATAAATGGTATCTATATTGGTGATGGTAAAATAGTAAATATATGAGCACACGCCACGCGGTTGGTTATGTATTGTGAACTGTGTTATATACTAAATGAATATTTTAACGTAGTTGATGAGGTTCACAATGGTAAAAATATAAAATAACTGGTTAATAATATGTGCTAAATAATGTGCTGTGTACAGTACCGCTAAAATTGTTTATGAATGATCAGTTATAAAATGTTGTAGGCTGCCCCGCTAACCAATTAATGTATAATTAAATATTAAAATGACCGTAAATAATTTTGAATAAAAGTAAAATTGCTTGCTTGCAAATACCGTTGTTATTATCATTGTTTCGGTATGCGAGGATCGAGTTACCGGTCTCAAGAAGTGCTGACGACTTCATTGCGCCAATAGTTAATAATCGCTAAATGTGTGTTTGATTTGTTTTGGTGATTTAGATATAAATAGATAATTAGCTTGGTATAATTGTTTGTTATAATTGTTGTTAATATGGTAAAATGGTAATGTTAAATAATATGGTGAATGGTATAATATAAAATAAATAAATATCGTAGCTCAGAAGGAACAATGATAGGATATGCGAGTAAGTTACGAACGATTGTAAGTCGTCGCTTCCCACTCACACAAACAGGATGCCGATCCAGGGTAGAATTCCCGGATTACAGCAGGAATGCTAGGAAGCTCGAAGGACCATATGTACGAGCGGGGAGCGAGCGGTTGTAAGGCGCCGCTTCCCGCAGGTACAGAATTGTTGGTGGATAGGAACTACTCCAGGGAGTAGCCCTGGCAAGTAGCTGGTATATGGTAGGAGGAAGCTACCCCAGGGAGTAGCCCTGGCAGGCAGCGGGGAGGGAGTAGTGAGACCCAACACGGCCGATTGGAATCTAATTTATTGTATAAATAATTACAGTATTTATTTGGTTTACATGGTCTGTACACATTGATAGCTTTTGTATGTCTCTCATGGGTGTAAATTGCCGACGGTGCGCTTGGTGTGTGTAGGTCGCCTCGCTGCTGACTCTGCTCCTCGGGTTAAGTCCAATGTTCGACTCGTGGCTCGAACACACCCATTCACCCAGAAACCCCCACAAAACACCCATTCACCCAGAAACACCCACAAAACACCCATTCACCCAGAAACACCTACAAAACACCCAATCACACCCACAAAACACCTAATCACACCCAAAAAAAACCCAATCACCCAGAAACACCCACAATACTCACCCATCCATTCAGACACACCCACAAAAACCCATTCACCCAGACACACCCACAAAAACCCATTCACCCAGACACACCAACAAAACACCCATTCACCTAGACACACCCTCAAAATACCCATTCACCCAGACACACCTCCAACAGCTACCCATCCACCCAACCACACCCGCAACATTCATCCAGACACACCTGTAAGTCCCTAATAAAAATTACCGTCCCTAATGAAGTTCCGAGACGGTCAATCAGCTTGAGTCAAGCACGTTGATTTTCTGTATGTTTTTGTTCCGTTGCTAGCGTAAACAAATCAAACAGACCTAAAAAGCTTTTAAATGCTTGACTCAAGCATCCAGCAAGCGTTGTAGACGTCAAAATGTTTAAAGCAAGATTGACGCCAAGCTGATTGACCGTCATGGAACTTCTAGGTTTTAACAAATTTGTGACGTGAAAAGAAAATGGCGCACGCAAAGCAAATTACAAAAAAAGTACACCAAGAAGGTTCCGAGTCTGAGTTTTTAACAAATTAAAATAGGTTGCATGACAATTTCGGCACCATGGAGGTAGAAATAAATATGTATAATGATGTTTTGAATTAACAAACTCATTGCACACGATGTTCTAAATTCAAATTTACTTTAACCTCTAGAGGATAAAAACGGCTTTTGCACTCGGATATCGAAGAGCAAAAACGCTTTTTCCGAGATGGTGGGATGAAAATGTATTTTGTTTGGATAAGTGGTGTAGAGAAAACAATGTTTTTACTTTTAAGAATCACTGAAATTTAATATCAATGAAATTAATAGAATTGTATGATAATTGTAAATATTAATAGACTAGTCTTAGATGTTGCTTTCAGTTTTTAGTTAAAATATTAACTAGATATATATGTTTTGTAAAAAAAATATTATGTTACCAATAAATTTCTATTTACTTAATATTTTGTTTGGTTTTATTCCTGTTCAATACCTATTTTAACTTAATAATTATTGTCAAATACTAGGTGTTATTTTTTTAATCGAATTAAATATATAATTAAAAAAGATTAACAAATTGAATAGCAGAAAACATGAATAAACGAATAGTGAAAATTGGGGTACCTGGATCTCCGATTAAAAGACTGATTTAAATTTGATTTCTGATGGCATGAGTGAAAACTGAAAACTCCTTTCGAGTAAGTTCATTATTTATGGATACTTAAAAAAAATAGTTGAAAACATGAATAAACACATAGAGAAAATACCGTAACGGAGGGGTGGCGGTATGCTGCAACATATGTAAGATACAACATAAAATAGATTAAGTAGTTGTCAACGACCTCGCATGGTGCGTACTATTCACTTTTCATTACTCGAAAGAGTCGAGTGATGAACATTGAATATATGAAAACATGAATAAATAATAGATTAAAATTGGGGTGCCTGGATCTTTTTTGATCCAGGTGCCCCAATTTTAACCTACTGCTATCATACCTAATGAGTGAGAGTGACGACGATTGCAATCGGCTTGCAGAGTTAGGTCGCTGTTCCCAGTCTATCTGGGTAGGCGCAGTATGTTGGTGGCTTGCCGTCTACCATTCGGGTGCCCCAAGTGCTTACTGGTCTACACCGGGCAATCTCCTTAGGTCGACTTTTACGACACCCATCGGATTATTTGTGGCTGGCCTAGTCTTATGTTCGTACTCAATGTGAACACAAAAGAGAAACCTCTTATATACTATTGTCGCTCGTGTAGGTGGAACCTTTTCCTCCAGAACGAAAATATCCCCTGTTTTTATAAGAGCAATCTCTATTTATAAAGGTTGTGTTTTGTTCGTGAGCTATACAAATTATCTGCGTCTCGGCTTTCAGAAAATGATTGACGACGTGTGTGTGAAAAATTTTGTTATTATTATTATTAAAAAAAAAAAAAAAAATTATTATTGGGGCTTTAAGGGCAATATTTAAAAAGAGGTAGTAGATAGATATACGTTATATGCTATTCGATTTTAATTTTAACATTATATAAATGTTAGAAAAATTAGTAGAAAGATTTTGGAGGTTAGAAAAAAAAAAAGCTGCGGGAATCGAACCCGCGTCCGCTGCTATCCGGGCAGGTGCCTGACCGATCGGCCACCTAAGACACCAATTAACTTGCCGAAATTCTTCTAGCCTTTACACTTCACGTTGTAAGCCAATGGGTACCCTCGCAATGTAGAAATAAATTTCAAACATTCCAAAGCAGATATTTTTACAAATACCGTGCGTTCGGTTAAGCTTGGGTTTGCTTTATAAACTATTCGATTTTAATTTTAACATTATATAAATGTTAGAAAAATTAGTAGAAAGATTTTGGAGGTTAGAAAGGTTAGGTTAGGACGCGGGTTCGATTCCCGCCTCAAGACCATAATTTTTCGAAATTCTTTTTCTAACCTCCAAAATCTTTATACGTTATACGCTCACAAAACACGTATACAAAATATGTGCCAAAATGCTGTAGCAATAGCAACACACAATGACACTTTTATTATTTTACTAGATTGTCAAAAATTAAAATAGGATGGCATAACTAATTTAATAGGACGAAAAAAGAAAGATAGTTTTCGTCATTGCGCGTAAATAAACACGCAGCAAACAGTAACAAAAACAGAAGGTTGGTTGGTGGGTTTCGTGAGCTGTTTTATGGATTCTTAATGCATGAATACACTTTTAGTCAGATGATAAATGTTTTATGTTTTATATCCCTGATAAGATTAACTTTCTAATAAAGCTAATTTCCATCTTTTATGATTAATATCATAGGTAGACATTACGTTAAATATTGATATTGCATCATTGAAATGTACCAAACTTATTTTTTTTTTTTTTTTATTGATTTATTGCAAACATTACAGCATTTTTAAAACCACAATTACAAACTTATTAATACAATCGTAAATAGCCAATTATAAAGTTTGACATATTAAATTTTTTACAATATAACACTCGGTCTAATCTGAATCTAAGTTAAACAAGAAAAAACAATAGCAGATCAATGTTTACATACTCAAAACAAACAAAACAGAATAGAAACACTAAATAAGATAAAGCTACGGCAAAACTTATAAATGTTTTTTTTTTTTCGTAAATATTGTGTGATGTCTATGTATGTGTTTGTGTATGTAATGCAAATGCAATCTGTTCCGCATCGCCAACGCCGATCAGTACTATGTCAAAATGTAAGATTGGACAAGGGACTTCAGAACTACGTTACTGAAGGCATTACGGGTTAAGAAAAATATATCGGCGTCCATGAACCTGCTCTCATACGCCTGAACAATTCGCTGTAGGACCGAGTGTCTAGCATAGTTTGTACGAGCCGAACCAATAGCCAGGCAATGCACACGTCTGGTACGTCTGGTGCGCATCGCCGGTGCCCGCACACCTATGCGCTCCGTAAGCTCTGGACTGTCAACAACGGCATTGACAACGTCGAAGAGCAGTCTCATGTCTGTTATTAGTCGCCGGTCCTCGAGGGAGAGTAATTGGAAATAGCGGAGCCTGTCAACGTAATATCCTCGTCGGCTGACACGATAATATAAGCGGCGAGTAAAAGTTCGCTGCACAGATTCTAGCCGCGCTATGGGCGTTACATATGACGGCGACCAGATTGGTGATGCGTACTCCATAATACTTCTGACATATGCATAGTATAGGATCTTCAAAGAGTTTACTTGTTTAAAAAATTTTGTACTTCTGTGCAAGAAACCTAGCATCTTGTTGGCTTTTTGAGTTATATATTCAAAATGTGACGAATATACTAATTTACTGTCGAGCAAAACGCCTAGGTCTCGCACGATTTCTGTTCTGGAAATGGAAACTCCATTGAGGTTGTAATTATGGGATATAAATTTAGGCTTCCTGGTAAAAGTAATTAACTGACATTTTTTGATATTCAAATCCAGTCGGTTGCGAACACAGTATTCAGAGAGCCTGTCAAGGTCCATCTGAAGTTTATTGCAATCATCGACAGATTTTACGGGCATAAAAATTTTCTTATCATCAGCGTACATTAGAAACTTTGAGTATAGGAAGCAAGATTCTATATCATGTAGGTAAATATTAAATAGGAGAGGTCCCAAGTGGGATCCCTGTGGTACGCCTGATGGGATAAGTTCAAAGTTAGATTTAAAAGTGCCGATCCGGACCGCCTGCAGACGATTTCTAATATAAGACATAAGCCACCTCAAGAGGTCGCCGTGCACACCGACGTTGGAAAATTTAGATATCAAAATATCGTGGTCGATGCGGTCGAAGCATTTGGAATAATCGGTGTACACGACATCCACCTGCGAGCCTCTGTCCATTTGGTGGGTAATATAATCAGTGAAAACTGAGAGATTTGTTAAGGTTGACCTCTTTCGCATAAATCCGTGTTGTGAGCTTGGGATGTATGTTGCGATGACAGCATACATTTGGTCGTGAACAATTGACTCAAAAACTTTCCCGAAAACGGATAATATTGAGATAGGTCTGTAATTCTCAACGTTCTGTTTTGAGCCGCTTTTGTGTACAGGAATGATATAAGCTTCCTTCCATTTCTGGGGAAAGAAACCCGTTTTTAAAGATTGATGGAAAATAATAGATAATGGAAGTGCAAGCTCTTTCGCGCATAATTTTACAAAACTGGAGGGAACCCCATCACTTCCAGCACCTTTATTTATGTCTAATTTTTCTAGATATTTGTGTACAAGAGCTTGTGAAGTTTCTATGGAATTCATAGTATTAATTAAGTTAGGCGACGAAGGTATGTCGCTTGCGGAGCAATTCGATAAGTGTGAATCTCTATAAACAGATAAGAAGTAATCCAGGAATGCCTTGCAAATCTCTGGGCCGCTATTGGCTTCACGGTTACGGAAGCACACCCGCGTTGGGATTCCGCGATCTTTGCGTAGCGAATTAGTATAAGACCAGAAGTGCTTAGGATTGGTAGAAATTGAGTCTTTACATTTATTAATATAGCGAGACCACCACTCCTTCTGCACAGTTTTTTTTTTTTGGTGTTTTCTAAGTAGTTCGAAAGTATCATAATCTAGTTTATTTCCAAAACGTTTCCATAAACTGTGATATTTAGATTTTTCTTTAATTATATTGATAAGGGGTTTTGAAAACCAAATTGGATATTTATTATTACTGCTAAGAAAGCAGTAATAATAAATATCCAATTTTTATTATAATATTAAGTTCATTATAAAAGATAGATAACATGTTGTCTATATTGTTACTAACAAGTTTAGTGTTCCAGTCTATAGAATTCAAAAGCAACCTCACATTATTATAATTTGCTTTTTTGAAATTATGAATCACGCTTTTAGGGTTTCTAATAGTTTTTCCTAATTTTAAATTACATATTTCAATATCTATCGCAGGATGGTGGGGCATATCCTCACGAGTAATGGGAAGGGTGCAGCGGGTCGCTGTTAATTCCAGAGTACCTACTAAAAGCTAGGTCTAGGTATCGGTTATTTCCGTTTAACACGGTATTATACTGTCCCAGACTAAAATCAGATAACGCATTCAAGAACGTATGCTGGCACTGGTTGCTCACAACGCACGCCAAGCGTGATGAACCATCGGGATCGCTCATCCAGTCTATATTTGGAAAATTAAAATCTCCAAGTAGAAGATAGTCAACACTCGGGTTCTCGTCGAAAAGTGCGCTAAGATAGACAGTCAAATGGGTTACCTGTGTGTCGTGAAAAGCCCCAGAGCCGGGCAAGTAAACGCAAAGGACATGGAGGTCGCGAGAGGCTCGCATAGCTCGGGCCGGCACTACGACGCGAACTAGCTCGTAGGGAGCGTCGCTCGGCGGGGCGAGGCAGCGCGCGCCGAGCTCGCGGCGGGTCAGCAGCATGACGCCACCGCCCGCGGCATGCGCGCCGTCGCCGCTCGACGGCCGGTCCACTCCTGCCTGTGGACGTCGTATCTACTGTCCCCCACTTCGGAGTCCAACACACTGTCTAGGAGCCAAGTTTCACAGATCGCCACTATGTGATAATCATGGAGTAGAAGCCCTTGGTTAAAATCCGTCAGTTTGCCGCGAATGCTACGGGAATTTTGAAGATATACTTTGAAAGACGTTTTAATTATAATATTAATTTGCAATAAAATAATCTTTTAGATGATTCTCGCAGCAAGCGCGGCCGGTGACTGTATGGATATAAGTTATTATAAGATACTTTATCGATGCCAGCAAAACAGAACAGAAGTGCATTAATGTTGTTTGTGTAGTCAGTTTTGTAGTGTATGTATGTGTAAATTATGCAACTAAATTCAAGTATTAAATTATCTATAGATACGTATAATAAAATTAAGCAATTTATATATGACATTATTTTAGTTATGTAGTATATGTATGTGAATAAAGTACAACAAAATTTATATGTTAAATAATCTATAAGTACATGGAATAAAATTAAGCTTTCTATGTTATCTACTAATTCCTTAAATCTTCCAATTGTCCCATGCTGAAAATACGAATAGCCGGAGCCTTGCAGTGTAGTCGAATATATATTTTTGCATTTCGTGTCCAAACATTTTGAAACCCCAGTTCTTTACATTTAATTCTTGTTGCCTTCAGCAGAGCTTTATTTTTGGCAGTAAGGTGTTCGTTTAAGTAGATGGGTTTTCTCTCGCCTGGGATCCCAATGTCAGATGAGGCTAGACTGCGTTTTTTTCGAGCTGCACTTAACAAATCGTCCTCGGTTCGCGCAGATTTATATCTTACAATGGTTGTTCTCGGTAGGCCTTCGAGTCTATTACGAGAGGGAAGTCGGGCGGTGTAGTCAATGTCGTCCTTAGTTACAGTCACGCCGAGCTCTGTAGCGATTTTACATACGATGGCTTCGAGGGACTCGGTCTTCTTTTCCGGTATACCAAAGATTTCTAAGTTGTTCAAACGAGCACGTTGCTCGACATCATTAAGATTTTGCTGCAACACGTCAAACTCAGATAATTTTGATTTGAGTGTTGCATTTTCGCTCTCTAGGTTAGTGAACTTCGATTGCAAGTTAGTAAATTCAGTTGATAGTGATTCATATTGCCGGCTAATCTGTAGGCCTATTCCCTATTTTTTTTTGACAGTTGAAAGTGATGATCACCGAACTATTTACTTATCCATTACTACTTTACTATAATGCTGTTGTAACACTTGTCCTGTGATAACAGCAATGGATTCGTAAATAGTTCGGTGATCATCACTTTCAACTGTCAAAAAAAGTTAGGGAATAGGCCTACTGGTGGACTGATTCCTCGTATGTACTCATTCTGTTTGACATTTCTTCCAATATTTCCTTTTTAATCGTGTCCAATTTTGAGTCAATGTAATTTTTAAGGTCAAGAAACTGTTTGGTAATTTCATGTTGAGGTGGCGAATGTGAAACTTTTATGCCTTTATTTTTTTTTGCTTGCAGCTCACTACCTCGCTTTGTATTAACATTACTTGTATTAGTTTCCACTAAAGTGTTGAAGGGACTCTGAGAGCGCACTGGAGTAGAAGAATTATTATTTTTAGGTCGCGTGCAAACACAAGTAGGGCAAGACCATCCTGTTTTAGATTCCTCACTAAGGGTGTTAAATACCTCTCGAGCCATATTGATACAAAGCAGATCATATGTTTTATTGCATTCAATACACCCCATATAGTCTAAAGTTTCAATTTTCTCATTGCATGCACCACAATTTGTTGCCATGGCTTGTGATAAAAACGGCGGGGTAGATGTGTTTTAACCGTAGCAGTTAACAACTTTGTACCTTGTTATGAGTCGCAAACCTCGCGACCAAAACAACCTAAGCGCCGTGCGAACTGCGTCACTTACGCGTATCTTGCGTTGAGAATTAAGAAAACACGGCACTTGTTATCACGAAGTAGGCGATAGAATAGTTTGATTATTCCGTTGATTTATGCTTTCAAAACCACTTATAGGCACTGTATTCTTATTTAGGTTCGTCACACTTATGTTATATTATAGTATTGTGTAATTTATTTGTGTATACTTTCACAGTTACAGGGAATAATTAATAAAATTTAAGAGCGCGATGTTGTCGTGTTAACTTCCGACCGTATGATAACTTATTCTACTTAAGGTATTTAGCCGCCAATCTTGTTACTTTCTTTGTCTACACACACCTCAGAGTAATAGGATCTATTTACTCCGAGACACACACTCATTTGTTTCACCCTTATTAATTTGCCTGAAACCTAAAAATAACAAAAAATATCTTAATACTGATAATTCGGCATTCAGGAACTGGACTTGAGAATAGTCCGGCGGCACTTTACTTAGATACCTAGTCAAAAAGTCGAGTTGTCTCGTCACCATTCTAATGGGAAATGTAAGCTAATGTGTAGACACTGTCATGGGTAGGTAGCAAAGAGTATATAATACACTACGTATAAGAGTCGGGACTTCAAACAAGCTTTTTGACAATTTTGACTCGCAGTTTAGGCTAAGATCTCGTACCAACCAACAGAGACAGATAAAAAAGTAATGCCAACATGCTACAAAAGCAAACTAAGGATGTGGTGTACGCTACAGAATGTGTCGATATCGATAAAAACGAATGGGTACCCCCCCCCTGCCTTGCAGAACTTGCAGACAGGTTTTTTAATCCTACAAAAGCAAAATAAAAAGCTCTGTTTGTTTGAAAATATTGAGTATTATTTAATTACGTGTAATTATTTATTTAACAACAAAAAATAAAAGTTATGTTTACAATGTGGAAATTAAAATTGTTGGTAATTTTCTGATCTCATATTCTAGGCGGAGTCTTCAGATGTTAGCTGATCGATCAACACACGTTTTTGCAATGTTGTGTAAGCAAGTAAGCAGGACATTTAGATCTGAAATAATAAATAGAGATTAGTAAATATATCGTTTGAGTTTACGCTGGTCATCATCAATTCAATTTATTGTTCACCGCTTACCATAGCGGACTATGTGTAACGCGCCCGAAGGTCTGGTTCTGCCCAATCAATGAAATCTGGTTCTGAAATAAACCACTCATTAGCTTCAGGAATTGAGCTATCAAACCATATCGGAAAGATAAGTTATGTAACTTACCAATAGAGGCGCTTATGCGGTTGCAGGCAACGATCACACCCGACGGGCATCGTGTAGCAAGGCGGCAGTCACGCTGTCTTCTTCTTCTAGTGCCTCTTCAATTCGGAAGATAAGCCGTCAGCTTTTTATATTCATCTCTGTCAGTCGCAAACCGAAACGGCTTTTCAACGGGGTTAATGCCGATCCACTCTCATATGCTTTGCAGCCATGACTCTCATCGCCTTTCAACAAGTCACGCTGTGATCTGTAAAATAAGTGGCGTTGAACACAGAAGAACTTTTGATGATAATGAGAGATGAATAATAAAACTCAAACAACAAACTTTGTTGTTAATGATGTTAGCTATCTAGTCATGGGAGGTTTTTGTTGTTTTATAAATAACCCTATATATGATATACTATATTATAATATATTGCAATAGACAATATTTATATGTATAAAACTAATGAAACATCTCAAGTACATTTGATACTCAAATTTAGGAAAATAGATTTTTTATCGATAATTTGGTAAGTAGTAAGGACATCGCTACGGCGCATATGATTTTTGATTAAAGTGACCAGAACTTATTTCTAATTACTTAGCGTTTATATAATAACATGGAAAACTACTTACCGCTTCTCATCTAGTGGGAATTGGCCATGAAAACCCTCTTTTGGTTTAATTTCCTACTAGATTTTAGTCAACATATTTCACACCTTTTGTATAACATTTCGCTGTTATGCACATAAATAAATGACACAAACTAGTTAGATATACACTAATGATAAGTCACTGAAGACAATAAATAAGCACAAGATGGAAAACTAAACTAAAAAATCGCTATAACTTATATTTTCAAAACGGCATAGTGACTTATGACATTAGTGACACACTCCGGCAGCGCGAGACAAGGAAGGTTAGATCGGAAGTAAGAGACAAAACAAGTCGCCATTAAAAATTGCCTAAACTCCATACATTTTTTCTGCAGTATGGGAGTTTCGCCAGGCTGGTAGGTAGGTCTAATTTTGTCCGTTCGGTTATATTTTAATCTTTCATCCCTCTTCCACTCGTTTCGCGCTGTATTTGCTGTCGCCCTCTATCTTAATATGATACATTTTTAACTAATATTATTTATTTTCTTAATAATATTAACGAAAATTAAATAAAAATGTACGCGCAATGATATTATCTTTAAAAAGAGGTCTCTCTTTTTAAATATAATTTCATTGGCAGTCAAGGTGTTATTAAGCATTTGTGGTTTTCAACACGTCATCAGCAGCCTTTGGTAACATTCGATTCGCGCCAAGCACTCCCCAGACGCCTTGAAATGTGTCTCACCCTTGGCTGTATGGGCTAGATTCTTTGCCTTCCTTAAAAAGGAAGAATTAAAAAAATGTATGTCAAATTGTGATGTCAGTATGTCAGTCCAGTCCAGTCACTGTAAAAATCTACATTGCACGGTGCAGAGCAGTACCTACCTACATTAACGTTGGTGTCGTTTCATTTTGTTTTGCTAGAAACTCAGTAATCAATAGTGTCTGGCGATATTTCTGCGCGCACATATCCACGCCACAGTTTTCGTGGAGAGGGGTGAGGAATCTACACCTTTCTTTATCTGTTGCATATTGTCGCTACTCGCTATTGGAAGGTATTGAGATTTTTGTTTTGTAATATTTCTGCTGAGTAATTTTGATATCGGCTGGCGCTTTAGTCTTAGTGCTCAACCCTTGTCACGGTGCCAAAAAACATTTGCCAGCCGAATGGCGGCATCATTCCTCAGTTTTGGTAAGTTTTTTCTTTCATAAGATGGAAACAAAGGTAGCATCACTAATTACGGACCGATTCTGATTTGATATAATTTGCAATTGCCCTAATTAGGTGGGACTTACATTATTACAAAACTGTTACCCTGAGCACAAATTACTTGTCATTGTTTAACACAAATTACTTGTTTTCATTTCTGTAATGAGCTATTGTGCCCTCTATTTTTGGTATACTCTCGTTAATGTATTTTTGAGACAAAGACAGCAAATTATGGTAAAGCATTGGCAAGTTTAGCCTCTGGTTGTTATGCAGGTAATTGAATAACTTCATCAGTGAAATCTGTAGCATACCCTGCAAAAAGGCTGTTCATACACCCACTGTTCATAAGTGGGCTCAGGGGATAATAGGGTAGCTTGCACTCACATATAACTGTAAAAGTTGTTTGTTTGTGGACAGTTTTTTCTTCATTAACACAAAAGAGACACTGCTCACAATTGCGTTCCTGCAACAGTAAGTCCAATTTTCATACATTTAGAAAGCACACACAATGTTTCCAAGTATATTTTGTTTGAGTTGCATCTCATTGCAATTTCAAATTGTTACTTCTCTGAATGAATGCAACTAATATTATGGAATGTCCCAATTTTTCCCATCTATATACCAAAATTTGTTTTCACACAATTTTATGACAGGGATAGAATTTCCTTTTTCTGTTACAAATTTGAACCATAAAATCAAGGAAAAGGCCAATTTAATGCCATACTACAGTGGTACCCTTAACCCTTGGTAATCCAGCCCCTGGTTAATCCGGCACCCCCTGTAATCCGACATCATGACTAATATGTACCTACATCATTTTTTATTTTTTTTATATTGTACATACCTACATTTGTTTGTACACAATTATTTCCAAATTTAAGTTTATTGTTTTTTTAAAGTTGCATAGCATTAATGATGTTAATTTTAAAACAAAATTTAAGGTTTCTGTGTTGTTTAATTTACTAAATATGATGTACTTAATGAAGCTTGAGTGTAACATAAAAAAAAATCTTATGTTTGGATCTGAAATTTGTCGGATTACGAGGTACTCGTTTGTGAAAACTTCCGGACTATAGGGGGTCCTGGCAGTACTCTATAATCTGACAAATGGGATAGTCCGACACTGTCCTGCAAAACGTTTGTCAGAGTACGGGGGTCCACCTGTAAGGAAATCTAAGCTATTTTTTATTTGGTATATTGTATAATTATTTTATTTGAACTAAGCTATGATCAGTTCCAATGGAAACCTACGCTAGTTGCAAGGCGGGCAATATGCTGAGTTGGAACCATTTAAGACCAGTCATCAACAAGTTTGATATTTTTGTTTGTTTAGTTGTGTCTCAATAAACATTTGTTTCTTTCTGCTGGAAAACCTAAGCCAAAACATTAAAATAAATAAAATTTTGTCATCTTTGATTAACTGAAAAATAAAAAATAAAAAAAACATATAAACCTTTTTCATTTTCATTTTTCATTAACTGCCACACTCAGAGACATCAATTACTCAATAATAAAAAATTAAAATTCAATACTTGTTGCTATTCTTGGCAAAAAACCCAAAGGCCTAGAGATTTCAATGAAATTTTTTGACTATAATTCTAGATCAGCAATCTTTAAGCTATTCTTTTTTAAATGGACTCAAATAAAGGTTAGCCATTTGAGGCCCTGTTCATAGATTGTGTTGGGAACATAATATTACAAATTTCATGGTGCTGTTGATGTATGGTTTTCTTCTCACAATCGCTGTACAATTTCAGTAGCCGCTATGCTCCTTGATTCTTTACATCTGTATGCTGTATTCTATTACATTTGTATGTTAGTGTCGATGTTCACACATTAGCGATTTGTTGAGTGGTGTCTGCATATTCAACATAGCTTGAATATTAGTTATTTTATTTGCTTATAATTGTTTTTGCATCAAGATTTACTTGATATTTTATTTATATTTCATAACTATGTAGGTATTATAATAATGATGGTAGACCTATAAGTAAATCCCAATCATTTTCTCTGTTTACCAGTGTTGACATGTTCCTTTCTATACATCCATTCATCACACTAGCTATATTTCAATGTATCTAGTGTGATACATGTTATAAAGTTAAAGGTAGAAGATAGCTTGATATCTGGCATATGGAAACACACCACTCGCCTAACCTGAGAATCCCATTTGTTACTTAACAATATTTTAGTAAACTATTCGATTTTAATTTTAACATTATATAAATGTTAGAAAAATTAGTACAAACATTTTAGTGGTAAGAAAAAGAATTTCGAAAAATTATGATCTTGAGGTGGGAGAATCTGGGGGGATCTGTATTTCAATCATGATTTTTGTATGAAAACGACGGAATTCAAAAGAAATAAAAAATATGGGTGTCTTCATTTTAGGTTTAATTTCATTTAACATCATAATAAAGGTACGTTGAAAAAATGAAATGTTGTCAATTCCATGTCACTTCTAAACAGGTCATTCCCAACAAATTGTGCTATCAGATGTAACTGAATAATAGTGATTGCTTTTTCCTAACCATATAATTTACTAATTAATTACTGAATACAAACACTCTGTAGAGAAAATATTTAATTCAATAAAACAGCTGCAATTAGCCACAGGATTGGTTTGTAAAATGGAATCTCAAAAAAAAAATAAGTTTTCAAATATGTAAACATTTTATATTGCTTATTCGATTACAGATTCATCAAGAAACTCCGAAATGAGGTCCCTCAAGCCAAGGAATGTTGATTTTCAAGAAACATGGGCCAACCTGAAGGAAACGGTAACCAGTACTAAGTTTTGGTTGTAGAGTAAAACACGGATGAAATATGATTGACCTCTGTTAGAAATTATTTCAAAATGCGTTTGGCGATAATCTACTAAACTTGTTAATTAATTAATTTGATCACTTTTGACCTGCTACGTTGGATTGTAATGTACGATTGGTCGTTTCTCGTCGGGATGCCAGCCGAGTCCAGTGTTTGTCACAGTACAAACTCTGTTCTCTCGGCGCTGGAATCAGTAGGGTTGACTTTTTGTGGGACCAGCTCGATAACGAACAATGTGGCTGTTGGCTGGAGACGAGGTGTCCAATTGGTAGGACGGTTTGTCGGACTATAGCGACAAGTTCGTGCGCGACCCTCCTGCGGAATGAGGGGCGGTGGCGGGGACGGGCGCTCTGGATGTTGGCGGGGGCGGGTGATGCGGGGAGGAGGGAAAACTCGCTCCTCGCCTCGCCTGCCCCCCCCCCCTGGCATTTACTGTGCCCCGTCCCCGCCACCGTCTCGTACCGCAGCAGGGTCGCGCACGAACTTGTCGGACTATAATCGATTGATAAGCAATAATGTGTCAGCCCACAAAAACCCATATTCCGAGATTTTTGCATAGGTTGATAAAGCATCATTGATAAATTTGATTTGATAAAGCGACTGAATTGAAACACTTTGTTTAACAAAAAGATACATGATGTTTAGAACCGACACAGTTATCTACTAAGTAGACGTGGTGGCTAGATGGCGGGCGTGGTGGGGCTGCGCGCGGTGGAGCGCGGCGTGTGGAACACGCGCTTCTCGGACGTGTACGCGCTCTGCGTGGCGTACCCCGAGCCGCAGGCCGACCGCCTCTACGACGAGACCAGGTCGGCCATCACCCATGTCTGAGGATATTTTATACACCACACCACAATTCTGACACATTCTTTGATCATGAATGAATACAACATTAAGAAATGTCAATAAAATATCCTTAGATAAACCCCCGAATACAGAAACGCTACTAAGTTTGAGACCTGCTTAGCATTTAAGTGTTGTCAAAATTGACGTTTTTCTTTAAATTCTGACAGGAATTGTCCACTTAACTTTTTAAGCAGTGCTCAAAATTTAAATATCGGTTCTGTATTCGGGAGTAAGTTGATAAGTGTACCTACATATGGAGCTTTGAAAGTAGTGCCTGACTAGTAACTGAGAGGCCGCGCAGTGATGGACTCGGATGGTTCGGTCTTGTTATGAGAAGAGATGGAATTTATGTTGGCAGAAGATTGGTAGATGAGAACGTTGCAGGAGAGGAGGATAAAAATGAGATGAATGGACTTTGTAAAAGACTAGGTATATGATGGCTAGAGGAGGGGATGAGAAATAGATGAAAAATAGAGAGGAGTGCACCTCGCATTGGGCGTGTTTCCGCTTGAGGAGACTGAGCTGTGCCCGTTGGTGTCCCCAGGAACTTCCTGGAGGAGCACGTGGCGGCGCTGCTGGAGCGCGTGCGCGCCGACGCGCCGCTCGAGAGCAGCGACTTCCAGGACGGGCTGCTCTCCAGGTGACGCCCACTCTACGGTCTTGTACCGCACACACTTTCTTGATAATCATAACGTGGATGTAAGACTCCTTGCTGAGTGAAACTCCTTGTTGAGATGTGTAGATATTTATTCTCGACCACTAATTTCATTGAAATGGTTTATGCTAATATAACATGCGAGACGCGTCACCGACTTGATTGGCAATTGCGAACTAGGTAAAAATAAAAATAATATAAATTGCACACCGACCACTCGCCGTAGTACTCGCTCTTCTCTACTCTCTAGTGCTTGTTCAGTTGGCAGATTCATTGTTGATCGTTCACCATTTTAACAATATGATAGTGTACGACATGGCGACAATTGAAAACACTATTTAAAATTATAACAGAGCCACAGTCTAGCCAAGTGACCAATCTAGTCGAACAAATAGAAAACAACATTTGACATGACGGGCGCCATTTTGTTTTCTCTGTAATACTTCAGTATCAGTATACTTGTGGATTTAGATGTATGAAATCTAAATCCACAAGTTGGATTTAATTTTATAAGCCTAGGTAATGCTCAATGATAAATCAACGAATGATCAAATGACATCGATCAACGCCTTATGTTTGGAAATGGTTTACCTGTAGCCCTGCTCCCTAAAGAGGTGCCTCTGTTGCAGGTACGTGGCGGCGTGGCGCGAGTACAGCCAGGGTGCCGCCTACCTCAACAGCCTCTACTCCTACCTCAACCTGCAGCACGTGCGCCGCCAGAAGGTATACATTTATTAAAATTTAGGAAGGTAGTTAAAATTGTTTTCACTTTCAAAATTTTACTGGTTCCTGTGGACCCCCTGCAGCGACATTTCGAGCATATTGCCAAAACTACAAAAAAATGTGAAGAGATCTAACTATGCAAATTTGCGTTGCGGCTGAGACTCAACCACGAACTAACAGCTTACGAGTCGTGGACATCCGTCAAGTCTCCCTGGGAATCAATGTGCTAAAGCCTCAACACCTACTGTTTGGAACCATATACCAATTATATTAAAATAATGATCTACTATTCTACAATAGTTCATATTACTCCTTAAGAGTTACGCTGTACTAAATTATTATTATTGTGTAATTGCTGTTGAGTTAAGGTAGGGGCTGAGCTTAAGTTTACATTAATAATAATTGTTCACACGTGTGCTCGTAAGTCCTGCTTAACATTTAAGTCTTTCCATACAAATGCGTATGAGTATACATGACTTGTTCACTTGCTCTTGTGTTTGAGTCCCCCCCCTGTAACGGTGCGCTGTGGCAG
>OZ008338.1:298791-333552 GCA_963931975.1 Cataclysta lemnata
ATCAAAAGTACTATTTTATGTAGGTTCTCTAGGTACAGACAATATGTTTGGCACGTACAAATGAAACAGCATTTCAATAATAACCTTTATTACCTTTGGTTACAGAGTTTAGTGTTCTAAATCTAGTTCTAAATGGCATCATTCGCGGCTACCTCTAGTCTTGCGGCAAGACGAGCGAGCCTCCTGCCAGGGACTTAGTGGCCTTCTAGGGCACTGAGGGCCGTCTAGGGCACCGAGGGCCTAACCCCGAGGTTAGGCCTAGTGCCCCACTCGACTCTCCAACAGAGCGAATTGAATAAAAAAAGTTGGCTCGAACGCCTCTCAATACATTGCCACGGTAATGTTATCTTTGCAGTATGATGTGTGTGTGCCAAAAGCCCTGTCCAGTAGATAGGTCTAGCAAGGGACGTGGACAAAATCTCCCAGGGGAAATATATGTTCCTCTCACTCCATCTCCCACTAAATACCGAGTCAAAACACTGTCAATTGGTGGAGATTTTGTCCACGCCCCGCGCTAGGGCTACAGAAGTACGCGTGAGTGAGACGCGTTTCGTGAAACATCGCTCTCTATTAAGCGGCATTTGCAAAATGGAGTAGCACACTAGCGGCGTTGTACACCAAAACGCAGAAAATTTCCACATTAGTACAGAGATACAATACTGCATATAGACATTGCCGTGACATCACATTATTATATGAGGCGCAATGCAAAATTGAGTTGTGTACGATGACATATTATTGGCTCATTGTTTTGTCGCCTAAATGAGATTCTATAATAGTTATTTGGTCCAATTTTATCCTATGGATAACATAGTATGTTGGTCAAACTATATTTATCGTAATCATGTTCACAACAACAATCATTCGCACCAGCAAGATTTAAAACTACATAAACATTGCTTAAACTTTTGCATCTTAAAAATATTTATAAAGTGATATACCTATCCTACATATAACTGCATAAATCTTTCACAAAATAATCATCGACAGTGCAACACACTGCATTGATACAACAACGTGGTTTGGCAGAGCGAGACACAATTTGGTCAGACTACCCAAAACTGTCAAAATTCCCCAATCTATTGTCAACCTTAATTTTTTTTAAGTTTGAGCGAGCACAGCTGTTGACAAACAGTGATAACATAAACATTGTCAAGTCAAAACTTAAAGACTGCGCACGGTCTTCAGGTATTGACTTCAACATAACATAAATTACGTATAAACACAATAAGATCTTAGAGGTAAAATTAAGTTAAACAAAGCAGAGGTTAGTTAGTACCCACAAAGGTTAGGTAATTATAAATAAATTTGAGAATGACATTTAGAGAAATTTAACATTTCGCGGTAGCCTGACGTGCTGGCGATTGTACGTTGAAGGAATCCACATAAGGGTGCTTTTCCACCAGAGCTGTGCGAGGATGCGACCAATAGAATCACTCCATTTTCAAATAGAGTCAATATTCTATTGGTCCTCCTCGAACACATCCCAACACCAATAGAATCACTCTATCTGAAAATGGAGTGATTCTATTGGTTCTAACCCAACACATTCCTCGCACAGGTCTGGTAGAGAAGCAATGGAGGGGCCCCTCCATTGGCTGACCCCCGAATGCAGAGACGCTACTCAAATTCTGAGCCCTCTTAAAAAGTTACGTGGACAATACCTGTTAGAATTAGTATGGAGAAACATGAATAGTTAATTGATAAGCTTACACCCGTATTCACAAACGATACTTGTTCAAGAAAAGAAGCAACAGTGCTACGTTCGGGGCGGGTGGTCTCGGCGCATCGGTGGTCGGGCGCTTAGCCCGGGGGCCAGCGCAGGCCGCGGCCGCCCAGCACGTGCAGGTGCAGGTGGTACACGGACTGCGCGGCGTCGCGCCCGTTGTTCACCACCAGCCGCCAGCCGGAGGGCGCCCGCTGCGCGCCCAGCCGCGCCGCCACCAGCACCAGGTGCCCCAGCAGCTGCAACCACAACAGCGGCGTCAGCCCAGTGGCCAAACAAATCTATTCATCTGCCGCACTCGGTTCATGAGTGCTTAATGTCCAATCATTTCATTCAAATCTAGACCGTAGCAAGAATAGCGACTAGTTTTGAAACATCATTTTTTGACGTTAAGTACTCATTAACGTTATTTGACGTCTCTGAGTGCGGCAGTTATGGAATTAGGGGCAAGATCCAAGGGGCGATTCGAGTCGTGACGTATTACAGAGAAAACAAACCGTCAGTCCCATACTTTTGTATTCTATGCGTTCGAATAGAAAAGGCCCTCTGTACTGTGTAATGGGGTTCCGAGACGTTTCCATGAGTTTCTGTTGCTCGCTTATTGATCAAAGTAATCCAACACCAGACAAAAAGATTTCAGGTGCTATCCGTCACTCACACTTTTCAAATGACTGATACAGAGAGACGAAAGCACCTGCAATCGGTTTACATAACCCCACTGAAGTAAACGTTGCACCTTAGGGGAGAAATACGGTATTTATTACAGTAAATTATTTGTCTCCACCCCCCGTCTCCCACGGGTGTCGTACAAGGCGACTGAGGGTTAAAAACAGTGATGAGTAATGGGCAGCAGCATTTCTCCTTTACCACTTATCAATGTGCTGCGATTTTCGTGCCTGATATGATGGCAATAGGCTCCACCTATCACATGGAACCTAACTTAATTGGGTGTTAATTCACCTCTGCCTATATTGGTGTGATTTACGTAAGTAATATTTCTGTGCATGTCGTCAAATTACGCAATAGATTACAAAGACAATAATAACTATAAGAATAAGCGGTCGACGCGTTGAGATTCCCGCACCCGTCAGCGTTCTCGCTATGGCTGGGGTTGGATTACCAATAATACTGTCCCACGCTAAGGCATGCACTTTCGTGCGACAGTCAGCTCTCTCGGGTGATAGGCAATTGCAATGTTACAATCGGGCTCCTCACAATTTTAACATACATACATAAATCTCGCCTTTACCGAAGGACTACTTTTCGCCAATTTAGTTGGTCCCATGAAATGGGTGGCCAATCTACTGGGCACATAAATTGCAGTATATAGCCCATTATTGCCTGCCTTTATCCTCATTCGCCTTGTACGACACCTCCTGCCGTCCTACACAGCGTAATTGTAAAATAGCCAGCAAAATATCATGTTTATGGTGGTGTGGAAGAGACGCACGTGAGCTCACGGCTCAGGAATGCGGCGAGCGAACACTTTTATCACCTCAGATTAATAACAAAGCGCGCACCAGATAAGGACGGCACGCCGTATCGCGCCTCCCAATCGGAAACACGTCGCGTCTTTATTATGGTTCTCTTTATATCCACAATAAGCGCTTTGAAGTACCATTGCAAACGCTTTGTATAATTGAATTGATTAGTGTCAACAATTCTACATTTTTCTAAGGAATAAAAAGACTTGAGACCTAAAAAAATAGCATCAAATATCCTATAATTTCTTAAATCAGATATTTGTGTGAGAGTTTGTAAAACCCAAGTACATTTGTACAAGGTGATGGGGTAGCGGGATCACCATAGGTTGGATATAATAGTGACAGGTATTGGTGGCAATAAATATGTCACCTTAAGAGACAACTGTGTCATTTAAGTTTAAAGGGCAATTTTTGCAAGTCTCTTCTAGGCAATTTTGTTGATTGAATATATACAAGGAAAGTAAAAGGGTATTGTGTTGCCACACATGTTAAGAGAATAAGTGAAAGATTTTGGTGGTTAGACAAAGAATTTCGAAAAATTATGGTCTTGATGCGGGAATCGAACCCGCGTCTGCTGCTTGGCCGAGCGGTCAGGCATCCGGTCAGGTGCATGACCGCTCGGCCAACCAAGATCTTGGGTCTTGATGCGGGTTCAAAATTATGGTCTTAATGCGGGTTCGATTCCCGCATCAACACCATAATTTTGAACTAATTCTTTTTCTAACCACCAAAATCTTTGTACTAATTTTTCTAATATTTATATAATGTTGAAATTAATAATCAAATAGAATAAGTGAAATGCGTGTTGACCTTGAATAATTAGAATAGGAAGATGAAGACTATACATGGGATGGATGTATTATGTGAGAAATAACATGAATGTTAATGCAATGAGGTAACAGGCAACCAAAATGAAGGAGGAATATACTGATGCACCAAGCACAGTAAAAAATGTGGGCATATCATGGAGACTAAAATGCTGTAACTTCTCATCTAATCATAATCACCAGGTTGAAATAATGCCTGTGGATCGTTTCACATAGGACTTTAGTTGGTTGTCAATGATTCATCTGAGGTTGAGCCAAGACAAAGAGTTGGCATTTCAGTTGTAAGAGCAAGCATTGTCCGATATACTGAGATATTATTATTTGAATATTATATAAATACGAGCAAAATTATTCCATTGAAAAAAATTACACACATAATATTGTCCCTTACAAAATGTTGCCTACATGTCATGGTAGATAAAAATGCTGCATAAAGAATAATATGAGATGTTGATGCCAGGTACAATTTGTAAATGGTGAGCAGGGGTTGATTTGTAAAAAAAATTTAAAAATATAAAACATTACTGATAGTAGTGAAGCTCAATTCCTGTCGTATACGATTAATCAATTATTCAGTATTAATTATACCTCTTGGTCAGAGCCTACAGCGTCCTGCAGTCTTGCGATTCTTCTCTTCGGTATAACCAAGAAATGGACCGGTGCTTGTGGAGAGACATCGTTGAATGCGAGACATAGCTCATCTTCGTAAATGATATCAGCTTTGATTTCCTTGGATATGATTTTGTCAAATATTGTAGGGCCCGGCGTAGCCACGCTCTGGGCTTGCGCTTTCCTGACCTCGTCGCTGTATGGCCTGTGCACGGCGATTGCCGCACCACGAGATAAATCGTAAATATTGGTGGGATAGTCTTTTTTAATTCGAAACTTTAGCGCGCGGTCGAAAGCCCTTTGAAACAATTTGTTGAACATTTTGATTCACTATATTCAGATTCACTTGTTCACATTACAAGCTGATACGAATGCAAAGGTAAACTTTGTTTGTTAGGTAACTAATTGTATTGACTGAATACTTGCTTGCTTGCTTGCCTTGCCGTATTTGCTTGCCGTCTACTGCGCTGCGTAGGAAAATGTAAAAAAAAATTGACTGTCACTGTCACTTCACATTGTGGTGTCAATGTCAGTTTAAAAAATAAGAACCAGAGACTAAACAGGGTACATTTTAATTTTCCCTTTCTCAGGGAAGACAAAAAAAATCTAGCTTATACAGCCATGTCCTTAGTATTTATCTTACATTTGAATGAAATGGATTTTACATGGGTGTCACACATTTTAACACATTTAGGGAATGCTTGGCGCGAATTGAATAATAACAGAGTTCACGATTGATGAGGTGGTGAAAACCACTTTAGAACTCCCAATGTCAGCAACATCATTACACTTTTATTTCAATGATTCCTCATAATTGAACTATGCGATATTATATTTAATAAATATGATATCATTGGATCCATGCATTTTTGAATTGAAACAAAAAACTGACTAACGCTACTGAAAGCCCGCCAAGCACTCAGATATATTTTAGGGAAGGCAAAGTGTCTAGCCCATACAGCCATGTCTTTAGTGTATATTTTATCTGTAGTCATATGATATATATATAATGAGTGGGTGAAATGTATGAATGAATTGAATTTTACGTTAAAATATAGGTGACACATATTTTAACGCATCTAGGAAGTGCTGGGCGCGAACTTAATGGTAACAGAGTTCATGATGGTGACTGATGAAATGGTTAAAACCACTTTTTATAGTGATCTTCACCACAACATCAAACACATCATATGACTTGTTTTCAATGATTCTGCATAATTGCTCATCAACGCGGATGCTTGTGCATCAAAATAACACCACATTCACTGCACAAAATCCACTCTGTAACAATTTTTGAATTATTGAAAATAAATCTGACTGACACCACGAAACGCGCCAAACACCTCCTCCTATTTTTTATTATTAATTTAAAATATTTGTGGACTGGATCCTAGGTTTTTGAGCCACTGTGTATGTAAAAAATAGTATTATGATTTGTACGTTTTTCCACTTGATGTTTAAGTATTGCAATAATCTAGAACCCAGGTATTTTTAATTTTGCAAAACGAGAATGACGAAATTGACGTATGCAAATTCCAAAAATCAAGACTGTAGAAACGAACATCAAGGGAATTCATAATGGGAAAAGAAACGAATAATATAATATTGAATTTTATTGTTATCGTGATAAATATTGCAAATAAACTGTTAATTGCTCCCAACTCCCATAACAATATTCTAAGCGTAGACATTGAGTTAGTTCAATAAGCGTGGATGCACCTTTAGGTCAGGGTATAAGAATGATCGTCGTATTTTGCACAATGAAACAATAAACTATACACTTGAGTTTATTACTTTTATAGACGCCTATTACATTCTATAATAATCATTACGCTCTAACGTGACTCTAACATTGTATATTTGTAGGTACGCCATCGTTTTTTCTACACCTAGATAGCCAATTCAAGGACGTAACTATACTGATAATATAAAGCTGAAGAGTCTGTTTGTTTGAATGGCTAAACGCGCTAATCTCAGGAACCACTGACTCAAATTGAAAAATTATTTTTGTATTGGGTATTTCATTTATCCGACATTAACGCGAGCAAAGCCACGGGCGTCCACTAGTTCAAAATAAAACTACACTTTATTTGCAATTTAAAAGTAATTTATTTGTTCTTTTAGACACCCGCCCAACCCATTGTACAATATCATACACCTTTTACTTAATTAACTATGTACACTTTATCACCTACACTATAACAAAATTTACAAAACAGTAGGTACTACTGACTACATACTTACAACAAAAGAACATTTAATGTTATAGACCCTATTATTAATAAATTCTCATCTTTCACCATAGCCGACAATGTTCTTCGAACCAGGCCACATGACGATTAGCAAACAACTACAATGGTTTGGTACATAATATATCCATCCCCAAGTGATGAGCCCCCACTCTTCTTCAACGCCATAGGTACGCTGCAATGTAACAATATAAATCTTATGCCTGTTTGTTAATACCTACCCCTACCCTGACTGCTATCTCGTACCAAGGGGAGAGAAGGGTTTGTAGTAAGTTTACTGGGACACATAATAATATTATACTAGGATGCTTTCTTACAATAGGAACAACTTGTATTGTGATATCTTTAAAAAATGTCTTAAAGAGGTTAATAACTTTATTCCGAGTTCCGCCGTGGTTCGGAACTTCGGAAGGCACGTTAAGCCGTATGCATCTTCGGTCCGTACTGGACCAGCGTGGTGGGTTATGACCAATATTTTGCTTTGTTCCATTCATAGACCTGTGCCTCAGAAGTGGGGATATAATAATGCGCCTAGAGCGACACGCAGCACCCTCCGAGTGCGGCGCCCAGGCCTCTTGCCATCCGGCCGAGCGCGCCGCCCAGCAGCAGCCACACCACACACGCGGCAAACACCACCATCGCGCCCTTGTGCACCCAGTACATCCTGCGCCAACATTACACACTTTACTAAATATACTGTAATGGAGCAATCCGGAACAACTACGATGAACTGCGGCAACTGTTTCGGGAATATTGCTATCTTATAGTTGCTATAAGTATATTTAGTTACTATATATTTATCCAATTGCTATTATATTGCTATTGCATATATTCCACTTTTCTCAATGTCGCGAATTAAGAACTGTTGAATATCCAATTGGTTTTGAAATCTTTAGTCAAAAGTTATAATATTTTACGTACTAACTCGTATTGCCTAGTTTTTAAAGTTGCTCTATTGTGTGGCCGTGTCTAAGCAGCAGGTTGCTGCATGGTGCCAACGCCCTAAATTGCTTGATTGACAAGAATTAAGTCATTTTAATTGCCTTTGTAAGCGCACCTTAACATGCACACGACTACCGGCCTCGACAAGGCATTTCCCTGGAGTGCACTGACCTGCGCATGTGCCTCCTCGCCTTGGGGATGTCCTCGTCCTTCTCCTTCAGCAGATACTTCCTGGTGCCGCGGACGAAGTTCACATTATGCTCGTCCCATCTGCGGCGGGAACAGTTTTCTAATTACGTATCAGATCCATGACCATTATTATTATTATTAGATTAGATAAGTCGTCACTAGCTATAGCTAGGGCACGGCCCTCCCTATGGATGGAGGAATAAAGGGGAATGGGCCATAACACTCCACGCTGTTCCAGTGCGGATTGGTTAGTATTAACCACTGCAGACAAAGCCGGGCCCAACGGCTTAACGTGCCTTCCGAAGTACGGAGGAACTCGAGTTAATAAATTTTCGATCACCCATCCGAAGACCGGCCACAGCGAACATTGCTGAGTTTTTTTTAAGCTAGACAGCTAGGGAGGCTCTGGCCTTCAACTCACAAGATGGTGGTATTGGTAGGTAACCAGGCGGACTTGAAAAAAGTCCTACCACCATACCGAATACAAATTTGCACTCCCCGAACCAAGATCGAACCCGGGACCTCTGGATTAGATTCCGGTGGACGCTAACCGCTCACTAGACCACGGAGGTTTACGCAATCGCAGGACAAGCACGCTAAGCCACAGCTCTATACAGTTCCTCACTAGACATTTAAGTGTCCGCTCATTACATCGGCGAGAGGATATGGTGCCTGAGACGTACCTGATGGTCATAGGGTCCAGGTTGTACAGGGCGGCGTCCTGCGGCGAGAGGCGGCGGCACAGCCTCTGCACGTTGTCCGTGTGGAAGAGCCACTCGCGGTGCGCGAAGAACGTCAGCACCGCGTTCATGGCGCTCAGCCGCTGGCTGATGTGGATGAAGTTCACTCTGCAACGCGATAGGGCGTGAGCTGCATGCGTGGTATAAGTGGCAAGTCAACCGAGAGACACCCACTGTTGGGCACAGGCCTCCCTCAACGAAACATCCAGTGGCTTCCCGCGACCTTCACCAGATCGTCGCCCTTTTCCATCGAATGAAAATGTTTAATAGCTCCTATTACATTTGACACTAAGCGACGGTCGACATCTTGTTTCTCTGGAATAGGTCAGTTTCTACGTTTCCGAATAGATTGGCCACTTGGCCGGGGACAGTGTGTGAACCTACTTGGACTTGACGCCGAGCAGCTTGAGCGTGTACTCGGCCAGGTGCAGGGGCAGCGTCTGCAGCAGCAGCTCCAGCAGCTTGTAGCTGAATCTGAGGATACATTTCAACGATAGGTCTTTCGGTACACTTGCCGAACTGTGTACAATACGGTCAATCTTCTTGAATTTTTGCATCTAAACTACTCATGGATACTCAAACGTGTACGGAGTGCCGCTAATCGAACTAACTGTATCGTGGGAAACGAATATACCCAAAGACCACGCTTTAAAAATCAATAAGTACTTAGATTTAATAATCAAAACAACAAGAAATTGCTACATTGTTGGTTACCATACCAGCAAAATCCTAACAGACCTTACCTTGTCTAGAGCTTTCATAAGTTCCACACTGGAATGTGTGTCTAAGACGGCTCTTACGGTGAAGTATCTTACCATATATGGCTGGGCAGACAGAAGAGTGGTAAAGGTGAGGTGATTGTCGACATGAAAACCTAAATTTTTTTAAATATATTTATTAGGTATGCCTACATTTTTGAATCGAATACATAATTTTGTAATATAAATATAATATGATAACAAATAGATCACGATGCAAAAACAATAATAGGCAAACACAGCATGATTTAAACAGAGAATGAACAGACAAAAACAAATAATATAACATGATAATAAAGTGATCCGGATCCGTCTCACGTGCTCCGCGAACGCAACCTCCAGTTAAACATTGTTGATGTAGTATATATTTTACAAAGTGAAGAGAGGATACGATCGCAATACGATTTTCAAGTCAATAGTCCCAAACTGCCGCCACTGACTTCCCCGTACCGCACCCTTACCACACTATAGACCCGGCACTCGGACGGTGAATCCATAGAATGTCCCCACAGGGCGTCCTCAATGGGCCATAACCACGCTGGCTCAGTGCGGGTTGGTGGGTATTAACGACTGCAGACGCAGCCAGGACCAACGGCTTAATGTGCCTTCCGAAGCACGGAGGAACTCATTACGCCTTAGCGAACACTGCTTAATTTACGCAATCACTAGCCAAGCGCGCTATGGCACTGCACTAGCGAACTCCTCGCGAAAGTTTACCTTCATGGCTAGGTTCGCTCACCCGTTGTGCACCGTGTGCCCGCTGGGGTACCAGAGCGCGGCGTCGAGCGGGTGCTGGCGCAGGTTGACGCGCAGCGAGCGCTCGAACCACCGCCACGTGGCCGGGTTGCGGCACGTGCTGCAGTTGTACACGCGCACCGCGCTGCTCCTAAGGCGCACACACACCCTCCGATCGTGATCATTCAGCTCCTGATCGCGGTCTCGGATCACCGGATCGCGTGACAAACATTATTTAAATTTACCTTTGTTTTGGCCTTAACTTTGAAAAAAGAATTCGTAAAAAGCGCTGGGTTACTCAAAACAGAATTGCACACTCTTTTAAAACTAACGAATGAAATCCTTTGCCTGTGCCCATCAGTGGGCTTAATCTTGTAGGCTAATGAAAAAAAATGAAATCCAACTAACGTTAGAAAAATAATTATCACAAAGACATTGGTGGTTAGAAAAAGTGCTAAAAATGATAGTCTCTTGATGCAGGAATTTGATCCGCGTCCTCGGTGTATCGTGATTATTGATTTCGATCACGGATCACGATCGAGATTGTTTGACCGACAGCATCCGACGAGGCGCCCTACTCACTTGTCCAACGCGGTCTCCCAGGCGACGGCGAGCAGCGTGTCGATGGCGAGGTCGACGGGCAGCAGGTCCGCGCGCGCGCCGGGCCGGCAGCGCAGCACGTGCAGCAGCCCCTTGCCCGCGCCCACCACCACGCCGCACGGCCCGTTCACGCTCTCCACCCACCCGGGGAACGGGTGCTTCAGCGCCGACACCACTGCGACACACCGCACACGTCACACTCCACACCCCGAGCGAGCAGCCGCACCGAGCGGTGTGGAGTGTGACTTAAAACAATTGTTCGCACTCAAATTTGTGGTTGTTAAAGTTCGCTTGTTTACACTGCCAACGGAAGTTGCTCAATTCCTGTTAGTACTCGTCAACTATAACGATATCCCCAAACAATTGCCGAAATTCATGCAATTTGTGCTCCAGATTGCTCCACTTATTTGCTCCAGATTGACCCATTACAGTTGCCAAGCAATAATTGATAAAAATTGCCCCTATAAAAGCACTGTGAGTGAAGTGACCGTCTGCCACACCATGGATGACAACCTCATGGTGAAACTTTCTCTGTGGTTCTGTGGTGAAATTCATGGAATGCGAAGCGTTATGGTCTCTTTGTGCAAGTAGCCGCAGCGCACTCACCGATGGTGGGCCTGAAGATGGCCACGGGGTAGTTGTGGCAGCCATGCTCCGCCACCGCCACCTCCGCCATCGCCTTCGTGTACGTGTACGTGTTCGGTTTCGGGTGTATGTACCTGGTCACGGACGGTAATAGTTTTATTATAAAGACCTCGTTAGTTCAGCAGACGGCTTAGACAAGTAGCCAACCTATTAGAATACAAAATTACAAATGCCAATTTGTTAGTTTTCCACCACTTGACACGACGGTCGCCATGCTGTTTTCTCTGTAAACGTCAGTTTCATACATTAGTATTCCATTCGTTAGAATAGATTGACGGTAGGACAACAACAGGGCAACCGCATTCGTGCCAAGAGTAATGTGTTAATCTTCTTCCTGCCCTGTTCCCAGTTTATTTGGGATCGGCGCAATATATTTTCTCTTCCAATTAATACCGGTCAGACGTTATCAAGCCATCCACTAAATTTTGATTTATAACATTATTACACAAGAAAAGTGTTAGTGATGAATGAATTGTACAGAAAAGAGATGGAAAGGACCACATCGAAATGCTCAAGACACCTAAACGCTCTTTGGGGACAAGTTTTCTTCTGCCTGGCTTTATCCCGATCTAGGCGAGGTAGGCACATCATGTTCTCTTCTTCCACCTCTACTATCAATACCATATTATCCTCTTTCACACAATCCATCCACGTCTTCTTTGGTCCTTTTACGTCCTTCAGCGTTCATACTTATTTATTCTTCTGCCAACCTTACTCGCATCACTTCTGATCTTTGGGTAGTCAGTGTAACGTGTTAATATAGTGGGTGACAATAACATGAGCAGTTAGAGGGGGCCTCTGAAAGGGACATGGGGTGGGGCGGGGCTTGTTCGCTCACTGCGCGGTGAGCGGCTCGAGCGTGTCCGCCGGGAGCGCGGCGAGCGCGAGCAAGTGCGCGAGCGGCGCGCGCGGCTCGTACACGCGCTCCTCCACCTCGCTCAGCTCCGCGTTGCTGTACGCCGTCGACACGTACACGAACGCCTGGTCATAAACGTATTCTTTATTTTTAAATTCATCATTATTCATCATCAGAATTTTAAGCACACGCCTTCCTAATGGATGGAAGAGTAAAGGGAGAATGGGCCATGCAAACCCATCACGCTGGCCCAGTGTGGGTTGGTGGGTATTACCGTCTGCAAATGCAGCGGGAACCAACGGCTTAGCGTGTCTTCCGTAGTACGGAGGAATTCGAGATAATAAATTTTCGAGCATTGCTTAGTTAACGCAATCTTAGACCGAGCGTGGTATACCACTGCGCCAGGGAGCTACAGGCCCCGCTAAGGCTTAATCCGGCACTGGGTTAACTGGAGAGACGAGACCACATGCGCAGTTCCCACCTGCACGGCGGGCAGCGCGTCGCACAGCTCCAGGATGCTGACGACGGGGCGCACGTTCTGCTGCACGGCGGTGGGCAGCGGCTCCTCGAACTTGAGCGTGGCCGCGCAGTGGAACACCACCGACACCTGGCGGCAGACGGTGTCGATGGGGTCAATTCGTCACAAGTCCACAATTATAACAGTCTCAGTAAGGCTCAAGGTTGCATATTGCATTGGCACAAGTGCAATAGTCCCTGAGGTGCGCTTACTTAATATTCGTCAGCCCCCGTGGCACGGGTCGTGAATAAAATCACCTCGGGGAACTAGAAAATATGTTCCTCTCGCTCTGACTCCTACTAAATCCTACTACAAACCGCTGCCGAGTGGTGGAAAGATGTTTTGTCCACGTCCCGTGCTAGGCCTACAGATGCAGCTACGATGGCATGACCCCTTCAAGCAATTTAGGGCGATGGCAAATGCAGCAATCTGCTGCTGAGATTCGGCCACACGATGCTATGCAATATGGAGCAACTTTAAAAACCGCCTGTCGGCCTGACCTCTCAACGTACTTCGAAATGCAATTAGGAAGCGTTTGGCTCATTTATTCGGTAAATGAGCAAATAAATTGCGATGTTTGTAAATATAGATTCCATGCAAACATGGTTCACCTCTGCACGAGAGATTCGCTCTCGCATGTCCATTTGCAACGCATTGTGCTGTGAACGCCTGCCAAATGCCATGTTTTATTGCTTAGGCACTTTGCTGCCAACATTTTTAGCTTTTCAATGCGCAATAAAAGTTGAGTGTCTCGCTGTTGGCCATCTTGTTTGTTTCGCAACTTGTTGATCGATTTGTTGTTCTCATTCACTACCGTTGTGATGAAAGCACGGAGATGTTCTTAAGAAATAAAACATAGACGGAGAGGGCCTTCCAAGCCACCATCTTTCAATACTAAGGTGTTAAGTATTTTAGGCAAATCGAAATATTAATTTTGTTGAACAACATGTAGCGTTCGACCTCGGTGTAAGTAAGTTGATGCGCCAATATCACTACTTACTATAATCGTGTGTACGTAGCGTAAATATTTCCAAGATTTATGTAAACATAAAGACCCATTGTGAGATGTAGGTACTTCTGAGAAATAAGTACAAAATGTTCGACAAGCGAACGCTGCGCGAAATGAATAAACACGTAAGTACACATAAGGATTTCCCGTCTCGCCGACACTCTAAGGAAATGTCCTAATGGCCAAAACCGTGCTTATTTCAACAACAACACGGGCATGATTTACTTTGACAAAATGATTTACGAAATATATTTACGGAGTTAGCTTATAACAAACTGAACCCGCCAATTGTTTGTGCTTTGGTTAAAACTTGCTGTTGCTTGCCATCCTAAAAGAATGGCGAGGTGCTCATTATTGATTTCACACAATAAATCAAAATCATAGTCTAGATCAATCTCTATAGGCACTACTTGTAGTAAGTTTAATCAATAATAAAATAGAACTTCCAAAGCTGCAGGGTATATATTCCACATTCCTTAATGTCGAGATTAGGAGTTGCTGAATTTCCAATCGGTATGGAAATCTATAACTGTCACTTTTCTTTCTGTCTCTGTTTAACACGACGGTCGCCATGTTATTTTCCATGAAATACTTCAGTTTCGTACATTTGTGTTGTCTCGAACGAGACGAAAGAGCTTACGTTCTTCAAGAGATCCATGTCTCCGGGGGAGATGCCGAGGCGGGGCTGCGTGATGTCCCCCGCGACGACGCTCAGCTTGTCCAGCAGGGCGGCATTCCTCTGGCGAATGTTCTCGAATATCTGGCGACGGGAGGAGATGTTACAGAACTAACCTCCAAAATATTTGTATAATTTTCGATAGAAACATTGATATGTTTGAAGGTTTTATTGTGCAAGATTTCTTTTGAACTACACTTCCCTAAAGACCCCGTTCAGATAAACGTGCGAGTGAGACATGATTCGTTTAACATTTCCTTCTACAAAGCAGCATTTAGTAGCTTATGCCGTTTAATAGCGAGCCATGTATAACGAGACGCGTCTCACTCCCGCGTCCATCTGAACGGGTTTGTTGACTGCCATGGGCAGTGTGGCGAGTGGGCTTCCTCACCAGCGAGTCCTTGAGGCGCTGCAGGCGCTCGAGCGCGGCCACGCCCTTCTTGCAGCGGATGAGCAGCAGCAGCCGGCGCACGCCCGGGCACGTGGCCAGCAGGCGCTCCACCAGCACCTGCGTTACAGTAGGGTATTACCCCCTATAACTTAAGTGCCTCATACACGGACACTTTTGCTTTCAGTTCTACCTGACCGGATGCAATCGGTGTGTAATCTGGCCTGAAGGAAAGCTCGCATCAGTCGGCCGGATGGACAGAAGCAATTCGTCCACATCGACCTAACCGGAAGAACTTAACGGATCGTGTATGACTAATTACACAGACACGATACGGATTTGCATCCGGTCAGGTAAAACTGAAGGCAAAACTGTTCGTGTCTGAGGTCCATATATGTACGAATCCGGTCAGGCCAAACAGAGTCAGTTTGGCCTGGCCGATCGGCCTCTCCGTGTACGGTAGGCTTTACCTCTAACCTAGCCAAGTCATAGCAAGTGGAAAGAAGTGACTCTGCTTACCCCTGTGGGAGAGCAGTGACATGATATACGTATACCTATGTATTTAAATTAATCTTGAGGTCGTAATAAACTAGAAAATAAAATTTTTCATTTTACATAGATACACATAAATCACGCCATAGGCAGAGGTGCATCAACCAACACCTAATTGTCGCTAATTATGTTGTCATTATAACGGGCGCAGTAATTTGTTAGGTAAGAGGAACGCTGCTGCCTCAGTCGGCCTGTACGACACCCTCGGGAGAGATGTTAGGCGGTGACAATTGTATTCTGCTCCGCCGTCACCACACGGCACATTTTACTATTAGGTAGTACCAGTGTAATACATTTTTAATAAAATACTGTTGTTACCGCTACTATAACCAACTTATGCGAACGCACTTCCGCGGTTCGCTCACGAACCATACGTCATGGAGCTCATCACGATTTAACTATTTAGCGAACAAAAGCGCAATGATTTTCCTCACAATGACGACTCCATTAAGCAGGCAAAGGTCAATTAAAAAGCTCGTTATCCAAAGCAGACGTAGCACGCGGTTGCCATCACGATAGAGTGGCTGCCGGTGGATGCTGTGCATCACATTACAGTCACATCCACCGATTTTACTATTTACAAAATGTCGACTTTTATCCCAAAAAAAATAACCGAGTTATAATAACTGCTTCGCTTCTAGTTGTACGTGTAAAAAAATACTATACAAGGTGCAAAATAAATGTGCAGTAGGTAATATTTATAGGGGTTATTCAGGCCATCAAAATGAACAACTTTAACTATGAGACCAATAACAAAATCTCAAAAAAAACACCTCCCTATTCAAACTGATGTCAGCTGGTACTCAGCTTAGTATGGGGAAGTGAATTTTTTTTCTGAGATTTCGATTTTGGTCCCGTAGTGAAGGTTTTTCAGTTTGATGGCCTGAATAACCCGTATAAATATTACTCCACATGTCTGTTACTTACACCTAGTATAATAATAATCATCGGTACGCACCGAGTGAAAGGCAGCGAGAGGTGTGGAAACGATAGAAATATCCCAACACCAATAATCATGTCTCATTAGGTACACAGGCCGATTTCAAACCTCGTGACCCCGCCGCGATGCGCAAGGCACTCCACTCGCTAATGCGTTGCCTAGGCGACTATGCAATCTAAGCAGCCCCTGTAGGCGAGTGGCCCATCTATTTGAACGAATTTAACAAACGAGTATGAAACTGACGTTTTAAAGGTAAAACAACATGGCGACCACCGTGTCAAACGGTAATAAGGGGTTCCGAGAGTTGGCGATTTTCTGTGTTTCTGTTCTGTTGCTAGGTCAAACAAATCAAACAAACATAAAAGCTCTTGCTTGACTCGAGCATCAAGCAAGCGTTGTAGACGATCAAAATGTTCGAAGAAACCTAAAATCTCAGTGCTTGACGTCAAGCCGATTGACCGTCTCGGAACCCCACAAGAGTAGTTATCAAAAAGTGACACTTGCATTCTATACGTGCGAATAGATTGGCCGCTTGCAACCGTTTCTATCGAACAAATGTCACAAGTACATTGTTGGCCATTTGTGTAGTTGGGCAGGAAATCAACAGAACACCTAGAACGGTCCCACTTAGGGCGATGAGCAACGCATCATCCTTGGAGGAGGGACGGCCGAGGCTCGGTCAACATACTCGACGCTTTTTGCCCCGCATGGCCCGCGCTCCGTCCACGCTCGAGGGCCTCTTCAACGCGCCACGGATGTACTTCGCAACTTTTCTAGCCACATCGAATAACATTGTACCCGTACGAGCCGACCGCACTGACTCATCCATTTGAGCCATATTTCCTACACGTGTCAAATAATCAATACACACATAAAACCTTCCTGGCCTGGGAGCGAAAAATGAATGTGGGAGATTGCTCCGTGTAGACTAATAAGCACCTTGGGACACCCGAATGGTGGAGGGCAAACCACCAACAATGTGAATCAAAAGGGAGTGGATGGCTTGATGACGTCTGACCGATATGAATGACCCCACATACATAACTAACGCCCATATCCCATAAGGGCTAGACAGAGGTGAATTAACACCCACGTTTCGTTAGGTCCCATGTACAATAGCTTAGGCGGCGAGACTATTGTCTTTTATCGGGCACATAATTAGCTGTATATTGCTAGGTGGTATAAGAGAAACACTGCTGCCCATTACTTTACCCTTAGCCGCCTTGTAGAGATTGGGGGCCGTGACAAATGTATTCTGCTCTGCCGTCACCACACGTCATCGTCAGCACAAATAATACTGACTAACAAATTACTGAGTAATTTTAAGAGTCCAGTTTTTTTTGCAGAAAAGCGTCTATCTTCTAGCGTCTAAGACACGCGTCACAAATACAGATAGGTATCATACAACTCTGCCTCGCTATGTATCAAAATGTGAAGGCAACTAGGCAGGCACTCGAACAAAACAGGAGTGCAGAAGATAAAATGCGTAAGCATCAGCTAAAAGTGAGAGCCTTCCTTGAATCCCGGTTCTGAGAATGGTGACTCCACGATCACTTTAACATGTTGTGGGCAAGCCTTACTACTAAATGTATTACTCTGCACTGCGCTTCGCCATACTTCGGTTACCCGATACTTTGTTTGTGCAGCACTTAGCAATATGAGGTGACCGTTGTACACAAACATGAGAAAAACACAAAAATAAATGAAATATACTTTCTAGTTGTGAACATTTGCGAATAATCTTATATCACAGTGTTTGTTACCAAAACGGCTTGACCGATTTCAATGTCATTCATCAGGCCCGAGTTCACCAACAATTAAAACAAACGATAATTATTTGATTATTTATTATATATCTATCTGTCTCTCCACTCTATTCTCTTTGAAAATTAGTGTCGGTCTAGCGTGAGTGTATTGAGAGGTGGACGAGCACTAACTGGACAGAATAACTGAATAAGAGATGAAATAGAGAGAGAGAAGCCGTGGGAAACACAGCAGATGGTACACTCATTATTTTAACATCAAGAGAAAATCTAAACAAATCCACCGTCAGCTCATCAGCTGCAGATAGATACAGTAGGTAAGGTCTACCTTATCGATATTGTACCTACTCAGCACAATGTACAATTAACTTATCTAAATAAGAACCAACGAAACGAATGTGTGCTTGTGCGGACGCGGGCCTCTTTCACCGTTCATGTTGTTATAAGGACATGCGTATTAGACACATTGATAGCATTTTCATTATTTTTGTTTGTATAAAAGGTCGCATTTGAACAAAATTCCTTACAAGAATTAAGGCTTTGAGGTGCGCTTACACGGGCAACTAAAATGGCTCAATTCCTGTTAATACTCGTCAACGAGGCAAACATCACGTCAACTGTGATGTGGTGTTTGCCTCGAAAAAATTGCCAAAATTCATCATGATTGCTCCAGATTGCTCCACTTAATTGCTCCAGATTGCTCCATTACAGTTGCAAAACAATTATTTAAAAAAAATTGCCCTTAAGTACGTAGAAGAGAACAAGCAAGCGGGAGAATCCGTACCTTGCCCATGAAGCCCGAGGCGCCGGTGATGAAGACCACGCGCCCCGCGTAGAACTGCGGGATCTGGGGCTCAGGAGGCGACACCATTCTGCTGTTTGCAACAAACAGTGGGTTGCAGCAAGCGCAGCTTTCTAGCAACATCAGAGGATACAGGGAGGAGGAGCTCGCTAGAGAACGGCATAGCGCGCTTGGCCTGCCGTTGCGTAAACAAGCAATATTCGTTAGGGCCGGCCATTGGATGGTACCTCCGTATTTCGGAAGGCACGTTAAGGGTGGCCCCGGCTGCATCTGCAGTCGTAAAAGTTAGAAAAATGCTTGATGCAGCCCGGCTAGCATGACCATCGAAATACGATATGATAAATCCATTTATTGCCTAGAATTGTTTTTTGACAGTTCAAAATTTTTAGGCTTAAACATTTATCGTGTTTCGGTGGTCATGCTAGCGCTACAGCCCGGCTAGCATGGCCACCAAACACGATACGATATAGCCATTTATCGCGTTGAACTTACAAAATCATTGGATTTTCGACAGTTCAAATAAGGAAATGGCTAAATCTTTATGATATAGCCTTAGAGGCTTATTAATTTTTTTTTGATTGCATTGAAGAGTTGAAGAGTCAAAAATCCGATGATTTTAGACTCTTCAATGCGGTAAATGGCTTTATCATATCGTGTTTCGATGGTCATGCTATAGCTGGGCAGGAATCAAAGGCGTCGTTGGCCGAGCGGTATAGCTGCCCGGATCGCAGAGGACGCGGGTTCGTTCAAAATAATCATTATCAAAGACAAAATTAGTTGATTCATATTTGGTATGATTACAATACACTTGTGAACGTCCCCACTGCAGGGCACAGCCTCCCCTATGGAAAGGATGGAAGAATATTGGGACACTGGGCCATAAAAGAATTGGTGGGCTTAACGACTGCAGATGCAACGGCTTTACGTGGCTTCCGAAGCACGGAGAAACTCGAGATAATAACATTCTTGGTCACCCATCTAATGACTGGCCTTAGCGAACATTACTTCGTTTACGCAATCACAGGCCGAGCGTGAGCCCCTGCGCTATCGAGCTCGTCAACAGCAGCCTGTCTATTTATAATATGTTTTATTATTTTAGCAATGTGGTTCGTCATAATCATTTAGGTGTACTCATTGAGTTATAAGGTAAACTAGGGACGTTATGCCAATCAAAAATATAGTGGCGGGGTGTGTGGGGCGGGCGGGCGAGCGTGGCGTGGAATCGGTTATATGCTGCAGCGCTAAACAAACAACATAAGCGCTAACACAATTAGCAGATTATAGTCTAACCAAATAATTAAAACATGCAGCGCTGATCGCTGATAGAATACAGTATTCTCGCGACCAAAAAATCGTAAGCGCCGCCGATATCATGGCGCTTACGCGTTTCTTTTAACGTAGTCTAACAAAAATATCCTTATAAATTAGATAAGCATCGCAAATGCATCGCAAATGTGATTAATATTTGATATGTTTTAATTAATATTTTGTTACAATTAACGATGATAAGTCACACCACTATCTTTTTGTTTTGTTTTTGATTGATTGTTGCATGTTTTTAACACGCAATAAGGCATTTTTAAATCAATCTATAGCCACAATTTTGGCAAGCAGTCGCTTCGAGCGTTGGCGAATGACTAAATGAGTTGTTGCTCCGGAGCATCAACGCACGGACTACAATTCTTGTTTGCGGTGTCGCTTCTATACGCTAGTAATAGTAGGTCAATGGGTGTACTATTTGATGTCCTGAACTTTGCCTAAGTTTTTGTCTATGTATAGATCAGATAATCCTCCCTGTGGCACTGAGGTTCTTTTTAATAAAACAAGTGATGTTGCCACTAACTTAAAATAAACATTCATCGACACCGCCTCCTGTTGAATATATAAAAATAATATAATACCGACCACTGGCGACGCGATCCACCCACAACACAAGTAATGTCTTATATGATTATGACCAATAAAAACCACACGGCAATAAAATACAGTTGCATACAATAGAGCGTTAAGTAGTACCTATAAACCTTCATATACGTTGGCAAGGCACAATAGTACAAAACTTAACAACTTCCATTGGATTTAAAAAATGAACACTAACAACTAGGTACTCTACTATCTAAAAATAACGCAAGGCACACCCTTACATAGTACAGTGCTCGGTTGAAATAATCGCTCGCGGAAGCACACAAAATATTAAAGGCGTTTCACTAACACCTATGCAAGAGATACGCCCCCGAATACAGAATCGCTACTCAAATTTTAAGCACTGCCTAAAAAGTTAAGTGGACATTACCTGTCAGAATTTGTATGGATAAACGTCAATTTTGATGATACTTAAATGTTAAGTAGGTAGGCCTCAAACTTAGAGTAGCGCGTTTCTGTATTCGGGGGATCATACATTTGTCAAAATGTTACGGGGATAAAGGGAAAATGGTAGTTGATATTTGAAGGTATTTTTAAGAAATACATCATAATTCACGCATATTCGTCATCATAAAGTTAGGTCCCATATGTAATAATAGGTGGCGAGCCTATTGCCAACTATCGGGCACATAAGCAACAGATTCCTCTAATACCTACCACTAAGCGATTTATGTGCCCGAAATAAATAAATACATCATAATTCACATATATACGTCACCAACGTTCCGCCACTAAACTCATGTCCCATGTAATAGGTGGCGATCCTATTGCCAACTATCGGGCACATAAATCGCTTAGTGGTATTAGAGGAATCTGTTGCCCACTACTGATCGCTGTCTTAACCCTTAGGCGCCTTGTACGATTGTTGTTGGGGGTGGTGAAGTTTGAAACTCATAATTGAACTCACGCGTAAAATGTGTAGGAGGCGTTGTGCGAAGTGCGATACAGCAGACTGGATTCGAACCCGGACCGGCCGCTCTTGGTGCGCGTGTGGCGGCGACTGCGCCCGCGCTGGGCGCGCAGTGGGCGCGCGACCACTCCTCGCCGCTGCTGCTTTTTCCGCTCAGTTTTTATGAGCCGCGGCGCAGGGCTGCGGCGACGCGAGCGGGTTTATTAGTCAATGGCCCATTTGCATTGTTCCTATTTGGGCGCGATCAGTAATGGCCGCCGTCAATGCCGGCGCCGTGCTCGGCCAGCTGAGACTCCGCGCCCGCATTCGCAATGCCGAGGACGCTCAAGGGACACGTAATATACCATTACTTTTCGCCAATGGAAAACGTTGTGATTGCAATTCACTTCAATGTTACGCATGTTTTAGACGAGGACACACATACACCTACCTGCCTACGACATTCCCGTCATAGTCCCAAACGTGCATAACGCATGTGTGGGACGAGGCTAAAAAAAGTATTCTTTCTGAGACTATCGATTCCACATAGGTACCTGCCTACCTGATTTTGATACAAGTAAAGTAACAGTTGTAAGGCCTAAGCGGATCCTTCATAATCAACAAAATTTAAAGCTTATTAACAAGGACCAGCGAAACCGATGGGCATGCGTGAAGACATTCCTATGGTTGGATGAAGCAAAAGATGTAGGAACCTATGCAAGCATCGTAGCAAGTGAAAAGAAAGTAGACGCGATCTCTGCCTACCCCTCTATGGGAGAAAGGCTTGATAGGTATAATGTGCGTACCTATGTATGTATGTAAATGTAAAAGTAACCGTCACACACGAAGAAGATTCCAAGCCGGCTAGTAACCAAATGCGAGTAGCAGTCATCTTAAAAGCTGTGGGTAATAAATATTAAGATTTGATTGTAGGTGTAGTAGCGCTAAAAGTGCGAGCTGTGGTTTAAAATTGATTGCCATCCCATACATTTATAGTCACTATATGCCAGCCCTAGAACAAATGCACCGAATTTGGCACAAAAAGATTCCACGTAACTCGACATCGTATAAAAACAAACCACTTTACAAATCAATGTCTCCATTACGTGATTAGAGATCCGCATATTCCTACAGTAATTTTGAGATTCAAGAAACACTTTATGAGGGCAAAGGACTTGGTAGTAGGGAACAATTTGTAGCCGTCAGAATCTATTCTGATGTCGGTATCTATCTATATATTATTATTAAAACAACAATAACTTAAGATTTATTAATAAAGGAAATCTGAACCCCCCCAACGCCATTAGTTATCTGACAAAATTATTAGGGGTTTTGTTGGCAACTCCTAATCCCAATAAGTAGGTAGATATTTATTATTTTCAGAAATGAGTGTAGGATTGCCTAAAGTCTTTACAATTCACAGTCCTCGAATGTATGTTTAGATCTCAACTCAATTTTAAGATGCGGAAAAACCGGAATGCGACACTAGACCATTTAATTAGGTAATGACTATTAAAAATTGTGGATATATTTGTAATTAGTATAAAAATACTAACACTTTTCCGTTGCTAACCAATTAGGTAATAATCAAGTACATTTTGGACATGATTAGAGACGGTAAAGTCTAGTAATCATTGATGATTTCGTATTTGTAATTATAATGATCCAAGTTCGAAGAGAAGTCCTTTAAGGTTTTTGCAAGTGGAAACGATTGTGCGGCGATCGAGTGCGAGACGTTCTCGAACGTAACCGGCGAAGGCTGCTCGCGAGTGCGCCCACGCCACTCGAGTGGAGCACCAATATTTGCTCGCGCGCCTCGCAGCCAGGCCTCGCTCTGCAGCCGGTCTCTGCCCCTCTAGACAAGTGCCTACACAGAGCGGATACGACACCAATGTATGAAACTGACGTCTTACAGAAAAACAACATGGCGACCGTCGTGTCAATGTAGGTAATGGGGTTCCGAGTCGGTCAATCAGCTTCACGTCAAACACGTAGTCACGTAGATTTTAGCTTGCTTCAAGCATTTTCACGGTCTGCTACGCTTGCTTAATGCTTGAGTCAATCATTTAAGAACTTTTTAATTCTTTTTTGACTTAAGTAACAGAACAAAAACACACAGAAAATCAAAGTGCTTGACCGTCTCGGAACCCCGTAGATAGTTGTCAAAATATGACATTTGCTCGATAGAAACGTTGTAGATAGGTATTCTATTACTCCTTATAGGCCTAGGCTCTCAAGTTGCCCTTGTCAGCAGCCAGGGGCAAGCACTCGACGATGCTTCAATTAGTGTGGTGCTCACTACACGGCTGCCTACTTAAACGCGACGCTGCCTGTGCACACAAGGCCTCGTGTTTGTTTGCGCTGCAGCTGCCGTGGCACTGGCGAGTGTTGGCGCTATTGCAGCAGTTGCATTCGGCGACTATCCAAGGTGCTTCAACTACTGCAGGAAGAATAATCTAGGGATTTGTGTCATCTTCTTCTTCCTACCCTCTGTGGTTTAAGGTTCCAAGGAAGTTCGATTCCATCTTCGGCCCTTATCGTCACTTACCATCAGTAGGCCTATTCCCTAACTTTTTTGACAGTTGATAGTGATGATCACCGAACTATTTCGAATCCAGTACTACTTTACTATAATATAATGCTATTGTGACACTTGTCCTGTGATATCAGCAATGTATTAGTAAATAGTTCGGTGATAATCACTTTCAACTGTCAAGAAAAGTTAGGGAATAGGCCTACAGGTGAGAACAAGGACAAGAGCTTCCCTGTCTAACATAAAAAAATAAAGAAACATCACACCGGAATGATGAATGAATGTATAGAAAAATGATGGAAAGGATAATGACGATAAACCGACGAACGGAGAGATTGATTGGCTGGAACGGCAACATTCCAATCCTTACCCACTGCTCAGGTTTTGCATTCCTGCTGTTGTTGGTCATCCCTCCACCATTCGGGTGCCCTATAGTGCATGTAGTTCTTTAGTGGGCAAACTTTATCTCCCTGGGGTGAGGAGCTGGCGTATTCTATGCAGGCCAGCATGGAAGCATTATAAATTTATTCGGGACATTTATGTTGAGGCAATCTAAATCTCATGAAGCTCATGCCATTTCCTACAAAGATAGACTTTATAGATAGATCGTCGAGGAAACAAATATTAACCAAACCAATATGTTACTCCTAAAGAGGGCATATCTACAAATCCTCAGGCGCTAGTTGAGAAGTTATTCTACAAATCGCCCCATTTGTTTGGTAGAGAAACGAAAAACAGCGTTCGTCTCACACAACTTACCTAGCACTCTACTTACCTACCTACTGTGTAAGAAATACAATATAACATTTTACTATTGTTGTATTCCATATTTCATTTACCACACTCTCACCCCAAATCATGTTTACATACATAAATCACTATATCCCCAGAGGGGCAGGCACGCAGGCACGTTTCGCCAATTATGTTAGGTCCCATGCGATAGGTGGCGAGCCTATTGCCATCTATCGGGCACATAAAATCGCAATATATTGCTAGGTGGTATAAGAGGAACGCTGCTGCCCATTACTCATCGCTGTCTTTACCCGCAGTCGCGTTGTGCGACACCCACGGGAGAGATGGGGGTGGTGACAATTTTATTCTGCTCTGCCGTCACCACAAATTACGTTTAGCTAGATGCAATATGGAACAGCATTGTGTAAACTTGTTTGGCTTATCTCAGATGGAAAAGAGCTGTTTTTTATCGTGGGTCATACTTAGGTAGGTACATACCTGTACCTGTGGCAGGAGGAAAACGTAATGTTCACTACTATGACAAATGTTTGTGTCGTGACCTCAAGGGCCCAAATACAGTAAACACGACTCACATAAAATATCTAAAACAGGCCGTTAGACCGTCACATCAGCCGGTGGCCTCTCGGAAACCGTACCTTCCTCAATCTTAGGACTCCCTATGGACAGAAAAATAAAAAGGGGAACGGGCCATAACCGTCTACGCTGAGCCAGTGCGGATTATTGACTGCAGATGCCGGGACCAGCTAAAGTGCCTTCCAAGGCACGTAGGAACTCAAGTTAAATATTTTCGGTCACCTATCCTGATGAATGTGGTGACGGCAGAGTAGAATACAATTGTCATCGCCCCAAATCTCTCCCGTGGGTGTCGTACAAGGCGACTAAGGATAAATCAGCGATGAGGAATGGGCAGCAGCATTCCTCTTATACCACCTAGCAATGAACTGCGACTGTTCGTCGATATATGGCAATAGGCTCGCCACCTAGTACATGGGACCTAACATAATTAGCGAAACGTGGGTGCTAGTTTCACCTCTGTCTACCCCTTCGGGGATATAGGCGTCCAAATGACCAGCCTTAAGGGCCATTGCTTGGCTTAGGTAATCGCAGGCCAAGCCACTACGCTCTCGAGCTCCTTCAGGTAAATAGTCAAGTAGCCGAATATCGGGCCAGAGGTCCCTGATCCGGATTATAGTTTTTGAGAGGAACATTGCGAGAGGCGCCACTGGGACGCCAATTGCTATCGTTTTTGAGATATCTATGGAAGTGGCCCATCGATGCAGTATACATCACTTCAGACTACCACAAGTGTCAAATTATCTGAATGGACATTGTGCTTTCCTGACAACAAGTTAAAGTTGAAAATCGATTGAAGAAATTTGGCAGTTTTGGGTAGTCTGAAGTAAAGTGCCGTCGGCAGTAATCTTTAGAAATTTGATACTGTTAAACCTACATGGGTTTGCCTATAATTAGAACACCCTGGCCACTTTGCTTTGCTTAGATTTTTTGAATGTGACACCTAACAGTTAAGTCAAATGATTTTATTACTTTTTTTGTTGCTAGAACTAATATGTCAATTATATCGTTGCACTCTAAATTTTAATTTATTTCTTTAAAAGGTTATGGGCCCAGAGTGCTTTAATATGGATAATTCAACCAATACCCAAGGTGTGACTGTTAGTTATAATAACACAAATAATGTGACAAAATTAAGTGGCAGAACAAACTACAACTCATGGAGCATCGCGATGCAGATGATCCTCACAGATGCAGACCTATGGGATTACATTACAAATCCGTCGGTGATAGTTGAAAAATTACCTCAAGATGAGTTCCACCGTCGAGATCAAAAGGCAAGGTCAAAGATTTGTCTAAACGTCTCGGAAAGTATTTATCCCATCGTAGTAAATTGCAGCACCGCCGAAGAAACGTGGCTAGCTCTTAAAAGGGAGTAGTACGCTGACAGTAGCCTCAGCAGACGATTGTCATTACTGAAGAGAATGTTTAATTCCAAGCTCGACTCCTACCCAAATATGGAAGCCTACATTAATGACATACGGAACACACAGCAAAAACTCGCCGGCATTGGAAAAGCCGTTGAAGATGAGTTCGTCGGTGTAGTTATGCTTGCTGGTTTGCCTGAAAAATATTTACCTATGGTGATGGCTATTGAACACTCGGGAGCTGCTATAACAACGGATTATATTGCGACCACACTGCTGAAAGAAGACTATCGTTACGAAAATTCTAAGGTTGACAGCAACGCTCTTGCGACTTCTTCCAATACTTCTATTGTGTGTGCCTATTGTAAAAAGCCTGGTCACCATATTTCTAAGTGCAGGAACCGTAATTTTAATAAATATAAAAATACTAATAAGGGTATCGGTGATTCTAAAGCTAATTATACATCAGACTTAACACTTTTATCTTCCTTTCATTCATTTACAGACTCTCATTCCTTTTCTTTATCCCAGGACTGGTTCATTGACTCAGGAGCCACGAGCCATATGAGTTGTTATAAGGATTGGTTTACCGAATTTACGCCTCTTCGTAAACCAGTTACTGTTGCCAATAAAGAAGTCATGTATAGTGAAGGTAAAGGTAGCGTTCATGTAAATATATCTGATAGCTTAGTTAAAATTTCTGATGTTTTATATATTCCTAATCTCTCTACAAATTTATTATCTGTTATGGAATTAGTAAATAAGGGTTTTGTAGTTATTTTTTCGCCTAAAGGCGCGTCAATTCTTCAAAAAGATGGATGCAAAGTATCTGGCGTAGTTGTGGCCACTGCATCTAACTGCAGAGGTATGTATAAGCTAGATTCCTCCATCCCTTGTCAAGCATACACATCACAAAACAAAGAATCGATGCTGTTATGGCATAGACGCTTAGGTCATTTAAATACAAAAAGTATGCATGTTCTTAAAAATAAATTTATCGGCATAGATTATAATGATTACTCCATTGACAACTGTATACCATGTATACAAGGGAAACTAGCCAAACAGCCATTCCCTTCATCCAAAAGCAAGTCAAGCGCTGTTCTCCAATTAATCCATTCGGACTTATGTGGACCAATGAGTACACAATCTTGGGGTGGAGCTTTATATTTATTGACTTTTACAGATGACTTTAGTCGCAAAACTTTTGGATATCTTTTGAAATCGAAAGCCGAGGTATTGAGTAAATTTTTGGAATTCAAACATTTAGTTGAAAACCAAACGGGAAATAAAATAAAAGTTCTGCGTTCTGATAACGGTCGTGAATACGTAAATAACAAAATGTCTGAATTTTTAAAAGATAATGGTATTATTCATCAGACTACGATCCCATACACTCCACAACAGAATGGGGTATCAGAACGCGCAAACAGAACTATCATTGAAAAAGCTCGATCAATGCTGCAAGACTCTAACCTTCCAAAAGCGTATTGGGGAGAAGCAGTAAACACTGCTATCTATCTGAAAAATCGATCGCCTACGCAAGCGCTGAACAACCAAATTCCAGAGGAAGCGTGGACAGGTAAAAAAGTTAATCTTTCGCATTTAAAAGTGTTTAGTTGCGAAGCGCATGTCCTTATTCCAAAAGAAAAAAGGAATAAGCTGGAATCTAAAACCCAGTCATGCATTTTTGTAGGATATTCCACAGAAAGTAAAGGCTATCGACTTATAGACCCCCATAATCCTCGCGCAATTATTATTGCAAGAGACGTTGTGTTCATAGAAGATAATTCTCCAAAGGAGTTAGTATCATCCAATAGCCAAGTCTCTCAAAAACCCTCATCTTGCCCTTCAGATAATAATGTACCTATTTCGTTAGTGCATATTGATGTACACCAACCAATAATGCAACAACAGGAACAAATCTCACAACCTGATTTAGAACCTGAATCGCCATCATCATCAGAACCTCCTCCTTGTGATACGGAAGTGACTCATGAACTTCCGCAGGTTCCCGAAACAATCATAGAGGCACCGGAGGCCTCTGAAACGATCATAGAGGCAACACAGGTTCCCGAAATGATCATAGAGGCACCTCAGGTTCGTCGAAATCCTCCGAGGAACAGACGTCCTCCAGAAAGATATCAAGAAAACCTCTATATTACGTTGGATCTGGAACCGGAAACTTACAAAGAAGTTATCAGTCACCCACAGCGAGACAAATGGCTGGATGCGATGAAGGCTGAATATAATTCCTTGTTGCAACACGGTACATGGGTACTAGTCGACAGACCGTCTGATAGGAAGACCACGAAGTGCAAATGGGTGTTCAAAATTAAAAAGGATACGAGTGGACATATCGTCAAATACAAAGCTAGACTCGTAGCCAAAGGGTTCACACAAGTCGCAGGAGTGGACTATGGAGAAACCTTTTCACCGGTTGCGAGACTGTCCTCTATAAGGCTAATAATGGCATTTGCTGTACAACAGAAATTGCAGATAGATCATCTGGATGTGGAAACTGCATTTCTGAATGGAGATCTCGAAGAAGCCATCTACATGGAACAGCCGGAAGGATTTACAAATAACTCAAATAAAGTTTGCCTACTTAAAAAGTCTTTGTATGGCTTAAAGCAATCACCACGACAGTGGAATAAAAAGGTGTGTGAAGCAATGGCTTCATTTGCTTTGACTCAAGCCACAATGGAGCACTGCCTCTATTATAAAAGGGATGGCAAGAATTTCCTTGTCGTTGCAGTCTTCGTTGATGACTTCTTTATTATGAGTAACAGCAATTCTATGAAGGAAGAGTTCAAGAATGAATTAAAAAGGACCTTCACGGTCAAAGACCTTGGTCCCCTCAAAGACTGTCTCGGAATGAGAGTAACACAAACCGAAGACAGCATCACTCTCGATCAGTCACAATACATCGAGAAGCTTGTCAATAAATTTGGTATGAGCGATGCAATTTCTGTGACAACTCCTTTGGAACCTGGCCTAAAACTCACCCTACCTGCTAAGGATGATGAGAAGATTGAAGTACCTTACCAGGAGCTTATCGGCTCACTAATGTACTTTGCCATATGTACAAGACCCGACATTTCCCATGCGGTCTCGTACCTGTCGCAGTTCAATGCACATTACGGGGGGGTGCACTGGAAAGCCGCTAAGAGAGTCCTTCGATATTTAAAAGGGACGAAGGACTTGAAACTTATTTACAGTCACAAAGGCCAGGCATACCCAATCGGTTATGCAGACGCCGACTACGGCAATAACCTGGTCGATCGTCGATCCTTCACAGGGTTCATCTTCTTGATGAGTGGAGCGCCCTTATCATGGGAAGCACGCAAGCAACGCACTGTGGCCCTATCCACGACTGAAGCTGAGTACATGGCTTTATCAGAAGCATGTAAAGAGGCCATATATTTAAAATCGCTCATCACAGAAGTTTTCGCCATCACTCGTCCTATACATTTGTTCACAGACAATCAAAGCTCCATCAAACTTACGCATAACGACACATATCACGCACGTACTAAACATATAGACATAAGACACCATTTCATTCGAGACGCATTGACACAAAACGACATTCACGTCAAATATACATCGACAAAAGACATGGTTGCCGATATCCTTACCAAACCTTTACCCAAATTAAAACATTGTAAATGTTCTTGTTCTTTAGGCTTAGGTTAGGTTTTATTTTCCTTTTTGCCTGTCTTATTGTAGTTTATTTATCGTGTGTTAAGTTATTCATAAGTGTGTATTATTTTGATTTTTTTTTTGTTGTAGTTAGTGTTTTGTTTGATGTCTCTTTTTGTTACAAGTGTGTATAGAATACTTACAGGATGTTCTCATTACGGGGGGATGTTAAACCTACATGGGTTTGCCTATAATTAGAACACCCTGGCCACTTTGCTTTGCTTAGATTTTTTGAATGTGACACCTAACAGTTAAGTCAAATGATTTTATTACTTTTTTTGTTGCTAGAACTAATATGTCAATTATATCGTTGCACTCTAAATTTTAATTTATTTCTTTAAAAGATACATAGTCAGAATACATATTGACCAAGTAGTGTGGTGTAGCCCATCCAACCCATCTAGACAAGTGACCAATCTATTCGAACGAATAGAATACAAATGTTTTAAACTGACCGCTGACGTATTACAGAGAAAAAACATGGCGACCGTCATGTCAAATGTAGGTAACATTTGAATTGGTCTTCTATTCGTTGAAATAGATGGCCACTTGGCTAGGGGGCTGGAGAGGCAGGGTGGCCCCGTTGTTCATTCCCAAATAAAAGACAAGTATCGTCATATCAATTTATTAACTTACCACATACAGATATACAAATGGATAAAAACGCACAATATATTAGAAGATATATCCATATATGGGTAGGTTGGTGTCGGCTCGCGCCGGCGCACGGGGGCGAGGGCTGATGCGTGAGGAACAGGTATGGGCGTACTGTAAAGTGTAGCACTTATTTCAAATACATTAGGGTTCATATTGTCTCGATGAAGGCTGAAGAGGCCCAGCGCGGCGCGAGCCCACCGCAGCTATACATATATAATCTTGTAGATCGTGTAACACTCAGCTATCATATATTTCGACTCTAAGTCGTTGCATCTCAACAGGTACAACAGATGGCAACACTTTAGTACTGTCAATTTAGTTTAAAATTTATTACAAAACGCTCAAATATCAATACAGTACACGAAAATCTTTATAGTACAGTAATAGTATTCTAAACATTATTCTAAAAATTTGGTGTTCTTTAATTTCATTAAGATTAATCCTTACATTTAGACAATACATTCATATGTACAGTGTAGGCGTTCAAAACACGTGTATTTAGTAATAATGAAAACTTTTATAAAAGACATTTAAATATATATGTATTATATCTAGTCGGCAGAAAAAAATCGACTGGCCGAGTATTGACGTCACAGCCCTCGTCGATCTCCGCTCGGCTTTGTACGAACCCCTTCCTCCTGCCCACCACCGGGCGTTAGCAGCAGACACCACACACTCTACACACAACATTGTACACTACATCCCTAAATGCCAACTACGATCGCTCCATTACTAATTAAACTCTAATTAGAAACAAAATAATTTAAAAAATAAAGAATACGGACTCCGAAGCATTTATCTACAACATTCACGCATTGAGAAATACGATATTATCTATTAGTTTACACTAGAACAATCATAATAATAATAATAAAAGTCACATTGATAAAAAAAACAAAAAATGAATTGTGCAACCAACAAATTCGCCGTTGCCGTTGCCCACAATGAATTGCATAAAAATAGAAGACGCAACACGATACATTCACAAACAATTAATTTATTAATTGAGGATATATAGAGATATTGTCAAATAGTAAGTACGAACGCTGGCGGCGAGGCTCAGCATAACCTCCTCTGATAAGACGGCGGGCGAAGCCCTACGCCCGCCGCGGAGCCCCCGCCCCCACCCGGGCTCCCCCCCATTCGTGCGTTGCATTTGCAATTGTAAAAAATATAAATGAAGCTAAACGCAAAATTGGACGTGCACTCGCCCGCTCTCCTCGCACACTGCCGCCGTCCCTGTCGCGCGAGGTGCGCGGGCGCAGCGCGGGCCCCGTTTGTACCCTAGCGCTACCCACTGCTTATTTCATTCTTCATTAATTAATCAATCACAATCATTATTTTTGTATATAAATATTTTTTATCAACTATACGTACAATAGACGTAACGGACATAGGAATAATTTGTATTTTGCTTACAGCCAGTTGTTGAAGACGCGACCCAGGTATCCTTTATTGGAAACAACTAGGAAAAACCCTAATTTATCACAATAAAAAAGTGCCTTGGCTGCGCCGACATATTACATAATTCACAGGTGTCAATACATATATAATCAACAAATGAAAAAATATTACTATATGCCCTAGAAGGACTCGGCAGATCCGGTAGTCCATTCCAGACAGACATTACAAAACGATTGTGCAGTAAACGCAGTTAATATTTAGCTAAAAAAACATTTGAAAAATATTAAGACGATTGTACTCTTCGGGTGAGCGTTAACTATGTAGGCAAATAAACACTCTTCAAAAATGTTCTTCCGAAAGGTCGACATCCACATCGGCAGGGTCGGGTGGAAGTCGACGAAGAAACATGAAAATTCGAAGAAAACACCCGCACACACGTAACAATATGTTCAATCAAATATATAATATTATACATAATAATATATAAATTTCATCTAACTATTAAGTATCTTTTGAGCTCATTACTATAATATAAAACGTTTCTATTATTATTTTTTATTATTATTACTATATAAATATAAATTAATTATTTATTGTATATTTATGCTATCACAAAATTTGCCAAACGGTTGATAAATTTAGAATAGTTAATGTTGTTGACGCGAATACCGATCGTGACAGAGTGATGCGAAGAGGGAGGGGGCAGGGCGCGGGGGGCGGCGCCCTAGGGTTCCGGCAGGCAGGCCTGCTCGAAGAGGCACAGCACCTTGTGGACCAGCTCGTACTGCTCCGAGTTCTGCACCATGCCGCCGCGGTTCAGGCGCATGTTGCACACGATGCCCAGCACGTCCACCTGCCAACAACAAACAGAACGTTTTATTGATCCTCCCAATTAAAGTTGAAGTCGCATTATGAAATGCGACAAGTTTGTACGCGACCTTCCAGCGGTATGAGGGGCGGTGGCGGGGACGACGGGGCGCTCTGGATGTTAACGGGCGGGTGATGCGGGGAGGAGGGGAAATTCGCTCCCCATCTAGAGTGCCCCCCGTCTCGTACCGCAAGAGGGTCGCGCACGAACTTGTCAGACTATAGTCGTTCTTACAATTCGTCGTGTATTCAAATAATTACTACTTTTTGTAGCAGTTTATAATATTTATAAGGCGATAAGTAAAGGGTTCTAATTCAGGGTGAATTTAAAATCAGTCGACAAAATTTAGCAGAGCATTTTAACTGCTATAATGATCAATATAGTAACAAATAAAATCGTAATGAAACATTACACACACAAGAACCCAATTATTAGTTGCAGTCGACGCACTTTGCGCGTGATTGTACCTACAGCATTCTACTACATAGCCGCACGCACTCGTCCGCTTAGCAGCCCACGAAGGACGACCGATATATTTAATTTTATTTAATATGAAGAAGAAATAGAATAATTTAATTGAATATTTTTCTTAAATATTTTTTTTTTGTGGTTTTATGTTTTTAATCTGTATATTTACCAGTTTCGAGTAAAATAAAAGGGAAATATTGACTTAACTTATTTTTAAACCTGACTAATATGACTAATATAATGTTTAAAAGCACTATAACCCCCCATAAAAATTTGTCGATTCATTTCGATTTCAACCTGTAGATTGGTGCAACTGTTTAGGTAGGCCTATAGTGGAGAGTACTATAGGGGACAATAGTTACTTTATGGAGGTGGCAGATTCTAGTTATTTCGTCTTTCGAGTTCAGAGAGTTTTTCTGAAATGGTTGTCTGTAGATTGGGGATGGCTATATCTATTAAATTTACGTCCATTAGGTCTATTACAATGAATTCTGATCACCTTCTGCTCGTGCGAGAGCTGCCTGATGCCGTTCAGGATGGCGATGAGGCAGCCGGTGCGGCCGATGCCCGCCGAGCAGTGCACCACGGTGGGCGGGGCGGGGGGCGCGCCCAGG